>JABFFG010000411.1:0-29461 GCA_013623685.1 Fusarium transvaalense
AATTTGCTTTCTCTAGAATTCCTTACTGCACACCCAGCATTCTTACCCTGTCTCTGTCTGTTTGCCTGCCCTGCACCGCCCAGCAACGTCCACCCCCGTCCCGGAACCTACCCCTGCTCTCCCTCCCCCATACTCCGGTATCTCTTCGAGACTCTCTCACTCATTACCAAACATGGGCCTGAGCCAAACGCTCTCGAACATGACGGTGGCCTCGCCTTCGGGTCCCGGTTCCGCCCAAAACGTCTTAAACCGACTTTTCCTCGCTAGTGGCCCCTTACGCTCCGCGACCAGGACATCGTCTACTTTGACCCCAGCCGCTGCTCTCACGGCGACTACTAATAATCGCCGCCCTCGACCCTCGATCTCAAAGTCTTCCCATTCATCCTTCTTCCCCTTCACATCACCCCATCTTTCTTTCTCCACGTCCATGGCGTCTTCGTCCCATCAAAGTACCGCCAGTTCTGCAATCGCCACACCTCGCTCCCGCTCGTCAACAACATCTTCGTGTGTACCCCCCCTTCTGTCCCCTCCATCAACTATAACTAACCTCCCATGCCCCTCCAGCCCAAGACTTACAGACTCCAATCCAATGTCCTCCGTCGACCTTAACAAGATTGAACAACAAATCAAGATGGCCGCTCTTGATCAACACCGTGGCTATGTCCAAGACCACTACCAAGAGGTCAAGCAGGAGCGCACTCCTGAATATGTCGACGAGGAGAACGCCGCCGGCTACCAAATTGTCCGAGAGCCTCTCTGGAATAAGGGTAAGTCATTTGACACCACCCCATCTTTGCAACAACACTGGTTGTCGATATCATGGGCACAATCGTCTGTCATGACTTGCAGTCATGAGGGCATTGCGATCAATGATTCTCCAAACCGCCGCTATGCATTCTTTGGTGCATCTGCTGACATTCCCTCCCTCCAGGTCTTGCTTTCACACCTGAACAGCGTGCTTCCAAGAACCTCACCGGTCTCATCCCCCACACCATCGAGAGCTTCGATACTCAGTGCGCCCGAGCCATGAAGATGATCCAGACCCGCCAGACCCCCATCGACAAGTACCTTTACCTGTCCACCCTCAAGGACCAGAACACCGACCTTTTCTACCGTCTCCTCATCGACAACATCCGAGAGCTCATGCCCCTCGTCTATACCCCCACAATCGGTGATGTCTGCCTGCAATATTCCAGCATCTACACCCGCCCTGAGGCTCTGTACATCTCCATCAAGCAGCGAAAGTCCATTCGCGCCATGCTCCGAAACTGGCGTTGCCAAGATCCCGAGATTTGCGTTATCACTGACGGCTCTCGTATTCTCGGTCTTGGTGATCTCGGCATTAACGGTGTCGGTATCTCTGTAAGTTGACTGCACAATCGTCTGTCAGTGCTCTGCTAACTAGTTTCCCCAGATTGGAAAGCTTGCTCTTTACACTGGCGCTGCCGGTATCCACCCCTCCAAGACCCTCCCCATCGTCCTTGACTGCGGTACCAACAACGAGGAGAACCTCCAGGACCCCTTCTACCTGGGTCTGCGACAGAAGCGCCCTTCATACCCCGAGCAGCAAGCTTTCATGGATGAGTTCATGGAGGCTGCTCGCGAGGTCTTCCCCAACATGGTTGTTCAGTTTGAGGACTTTGACAGTGAGAAGGCCTTCAACTACCTTGACCGTTACCGTGACCAATACCGATGCTTCAACGATGATATCCAGGGAACTGGTGCCGTCGTCTTGGGTGGATACATTGGTGCTGTTGAGCAGTCCAATGTTCCCATCGAGGAGCAGCGCCTTGTCTTCATGGGTGCCGGCTCTGCTGGTGTCGGTGTTGCTAAGCAGCTTGTTGAGTACTACACTCGCCGTGGCCTGAGCGAGGCTGCCGCTCGTGAGAAGTTCTGGCTCGTCGATACCAAGGGTCTTGTTACCAAGGACCGTGGTGACCGCCTTGCTGAGCACAAGAAGTACTTCGCCCGAACTGACAACAACGGTCAGCAGTTCCGTACTCTCGAGGAGGTTATCGAGTATGTTAAGCCCAGCGCTCTCGTTGGTCTTACTGCCACTTTCGGCGTCTTCACTGAGCCCGTGGTCCGTGCTCTGAAGAGCTCCGTCCAGGAGGGTGGCCTTGAGCGCCGCCCCATCCTCTTCCCCCTCAGCAACCCTCTCACCAAGGCCGAGTGCACATTCGAGCAGGCTATCGAGTGGACTGAGGGCACCGTCCTCTTTGCCTCTGGCTCTCCCTTCAACCCCGTCAAGGCCAAGTTCGGTGATGAGACTCACCACACCGTCTACCACCCCAACCAGGGCAACAACGTCTACATCTTCCCTGGTCTGGGTCTCGGTGCTATCCTGGCCAAGGCCTCTCGCGTCACTGACGAGATGGTTTACACCTCTGCTGCCGCTCTGGCTGGCTCCCTAAATGCCGATGAGGTCCACAAGGGTCTCATCTACCCCCGCATTGAGCGTGTCCGTGACGCTAGCGTCATTGTTGCTCGTGAGGTCATGAAGGCTGCTCGTCGTGGCGGTGTCTCTGAGCTTCCCGAGTCTCAGTGGGCTGAGTGGGAGGAGTGGGGTGATGTCGCCCTTACTTCTTTCATCAAGCAGCGCATCTACAACCCCCTTTGCTTTGCTGATGCCAAGTTGTAATCATGTGCACACTTGTGTATGATATGCAACGTGCATTGTTTCTGTTCAGGATTCGAAAAATGATCAAGTGTGTATCTCGACCATGAAGTGCTCGTCGTCGAGATCGCACTTGCGGGTGATTGCGTACGTTAGTGACTTCATGCCACACGCGATGGTCGGTGGCCACCAGTACTCTCTTGAGCGAGCCTTTGTTATAGGCTTTTTTTGTCTTTGATAATCTGTCTGACGTGTTAACGGCTATTTAATTTTGTTTTCATCTGGAGCCATATAGGCTGGGTATAGAGGGGAATTAAAAGAAGAGAAGGAAGAGTGTATATACCAGTGAATGGAATATTGGAACAGTTATGACGATGACAAGAACCTTGCTTTGTACTGCCTTTCTTGATGTGATTGTAAATCATGACTTCATGATCTCATGGTGTATTACCGGTGACCATCGCATCCGGAGTGGGCTGCCAATGAAAGAGATCTGTATGCCATACACATTGTAGTGGCCACGAGTGCTTGCAAATCTGGTCAAAGGGAATCTATGTCGTTGAACATTGAATCGTGGGCCATTGCTTTGCGTCCAATCCAAGCGTAGGGTAGTTGGAAGTTCAAAGTGTTGCTATGGCTTGACTTGAGAATCGGTAGTGAAGTGGTTTTTCCCAGGAGACAAGTGCTAACAGTTGACAGATGATCCGATAAGATACTCTAGTCAGTCCCGAGGGTTGATGAGATAACCTGTAGTCTGTTGACCTTGGAGACCTGTGAAGTGTCGTGAGTACGATGAGATGACCTTAATGCTATTCGGAATGGCATCTTAGCCAAACGACCTTGTCGCTTGACTCTTCATCGAAGGAGCATGAATAACTGAAAGTCGAGTTGACCTTCCCCTAGGCTTCAAGGCATGGTGTTGTTTCCATCTGTAGTGTCATGAGATGAGATGGCAAGCTGAGAGCTGAAAAATTGCTTGCATATTGTTGAGCAAGCCTCCTCGTTGCACTTAATGACAAGTTCCGACGTAAAACAAGCTGTCAAAAGTTACAATAGTTGAAAAACTGTAAAATCTGGAGATCCGAGTTTGTTTTTATTGCTGCTGCTGAGTAGTCGACTGTTGAAAAGGGGATGGAATAGGCAATTAACCCCCTCCGCACATCAATGTCCGAGAGCAAAAGTGCTTGAAGCTGTCCAGATTCCAAACTAAGGCATCGACGCATGTGGATAAGAGTTGAGGTTACTGCCGCCGAGTACGACAGCACAAAAGAAAAAAAAAGAAAAAAATCCAATAAAAATACGATAAGATCACGATCGAAGTAAAAGACTGGATCAAGAAGGTCCTGGGATGTTGGGGGCAGGTGGTATTTTGTTTTGGTCAAGTCGGGGGGTCGTAAGATGGGAGAGAATGATGATAGCCGCTTCAGGACGTCGGTAGCCGAGGGTTAGCTCGCCTCGAAGATTCGGGATTGGCGTTTTGGTGGAAGCCAAAAGCCGAGCAGGGGTGAGTGAGTTAGTGAGGGAGGGAGAGGGATTACCTGCCATTTTCTGTTGGGCTATTCAATGCAGGTCAAGGGCGTGTGGGATAAGACCTTTTGGTCAGGATTGAGGAACCGGAACATATCTTATTGGATATCGAATTTTTCCCCCTGCTGGCGCAAGGTTTCTTTGTGTTATTTCTTCAACGGCATTGAGGGTTTGTACTTTTTGGTGGTGAGGATGTGATATGGATGGGATCAATGTTACAAGGTGGACCCCATCGGAGCCGGGGCCCAGTTTTTGGTCTTTGGTTGATCCCGGAAGATACGGGATGCTTGAGGGTTGATTTTGATCAAGTCGCACATTCGATGTGCTTTTGTTGCATAGAAGATGATGATAAGAACCCCCCATGGACGTGTGTTACATTATGGTATACTGTTCTTGTCACGTATTGTGTCATTTAATTTTATTGTCTGCCGATAGACGCCCAATGCCGATACGGAGACATCCATATCGACTTATAAAATACAACTGAAGTCCGAATCCGAAATCATGATGGGCTCGTCGACGACAATTCGATTGTGCCATGAAAAATCTCACTGGACTCAATAGACTTCCGCTTCACTAATCTTTTACGTATATGGAGTATTTGTACACGATACAATGGGGCTGTTGAATAACACGATGCCAACTTTCAGCTTCGACCAAAGCCTGTTCCTTGTCCGGATCAAACGCATGAACCACATGGATATCTTCCGTAGTGCAACGGGTGGGGAGCTCATTGGAAAGTTGAACATGACACTGACGTGGTTGTTGATATATCAATTCTCGACTGTGGATGGGATGTACATGTATTGATGAGGTGTCGAGAGAATGACCGAGAATTCTAGCGAGGGATGTCGTTCTATCTCTACATGTAATGAATGGCCGGGAAAGTCTGATCAGCTCACACTTGTTGATCTTCAAGTCGCGGGCTATGTACGTGGTTCGTAGCAAACACTGACTCCGCGCATCTGCAGTATGGTTTCCATGTTGAAGTTTCGACTAGTGACACCAAATCGTTACCGTTTTTAAAAGTGGTTCGGGCAAAAGTCACAGAACGGGAAATCGCACATGGCTCTCAACTCAGGATATGGCCGACACTGTCAGAAAAAACTGAATACACCGCGCCAAAAGCCGGCCCAGAGCTCAATTGTCAGGGCCGGTCGTGGCTTTAGCCCTGCTGCATCTGCATCTGCATCTGCATCACGATGGCTTTTTGAACCAGCACGAGACTGAGCATGCACTACAAAAGCTCAAGCCCACTTCCCACCCCATGGAGAAGGACAAATAATCTGTTCAAGAATTGTAGGGGTCAAGATTGGTCGGATATTATTTACCGCCCCCCTTCTTTTCATCCGCAGGCGTACGGTTCGGTATGTGACCGATGGGGGGAGGTGATCTCAGGACAGGATCCGACCGGAGGTACCGGGGCCGGAATGGGTCCCCACTGCGGATTGCGCTCCGCTGAAGCTTCAAGACCTTCGGTGATTGATTTGCATCGCGATGTTGTGGACATCCCACCGCAACACATCCCTGACGTCCCCTTCCGTCTCACCTTTCTTAGCTTGTTTCCCAAGCCAAATTGGTTCTTCACCTTGGATCGAGGCGGTCACGGACTTGGTGTACCTGTGTACCAATTCAACACCCTGTCCCCACTGACCTTTTTAGAACGCATGACCTTGATAAACACGGTGAAGGTCAAGATATTAAGCGTCTTGGGCAATGGGAGGGTGAAGTGAGATGAGGGCAGGGCAGGGTTAGTGGAGCAAAATAATTCTACTGTCTCGCATCAACTCGAATTACAGGCACAGTATCTTTTGCAGCTGTATGCCGATATGCACATGCAAGCACGGCACGTATGAACTTGCAGCGGCGATTAAGCACGTTCATGGAACCAAGTTGTATTCGATCGACTTCTCTCATCACGATGATATGACCAGTCGTGACCGACAAAATCGAGACCACTCTTTGATTTTCCATTATCATCGATAATAGACCATGGTGCTGTATCTGCAAATAAACCGTTTCAAAGATAAGTTTTGCAGACCGGGAGTGTTCCGCCAAGTCGTGCATCACTGCGAATAACAACAGCGGTGTTGATCTTCCGTCACCCCTAGAGAATTCCACTGAATTGAGTGCGTGTAAGTGGAATTGGACTTTGGGCAGAGATTTCACTGTCTTATGATTCGTCCATCAGGTCTCCTTGGCTTCTTGTTCGAATAGCCGAACATAGCCGACTAATCTCCTCTATTGGTCAACTCGCATGACGTAAAAACAGTTCATGTTGTCTGATTGGATCAATGTAGGCCTAGATTCATCCCTGTTGAAGAGGGACGCGCCGGGCCAAAGGGACAAGAACCGTTTGAGGCTGCAGATTTGACATGAACGTCATTGTCTCTGACTCGACGCTGTCGACGGTGTTATCGAAACGCTCGAGCAGCTCAACGAAGATCGTTACAGATCATTGTACAGTAGTGAATATAAATATTGGCGGAGTGTGGGTCTAAAGAAGGAAACGTTTTGATAAACTTCATGATGGGACGGACGGTGAGGGGATCTTGAGACTACGGAGTAGAAGTGGACCCGACGAAGACCGCGCCTTCCTGCTCGCGAACCATGAGGACCATGAGGACCAGTGGGACCCTAGTAACTCTGGGGTACCTTCCTTAGCAGAGATCAAGTCCTCCCTCCTCAGCTCTTGTCTCTCAGGGCTAACAAATACCAACCGGTACTGTAACCTGATACTGTGAGATCTATGACGAGAAGGAAAGAGCGGCTCATTGGTACAGATTCTTCACGTAATGGAATCTTTATTTACAGGCCGCATTTGTACGTTTCAACAACCTCGTGATTTGACTGCGCCGACCTGAACTGAACTTTTCCAATTTCGAAGACACGCCCCTTCCTTCCAAGCTCTGGAGCGGCTGACTCGATGGGGTAGGCGAGGTGGGACGGTTACCACCGATGATTGGCTTCTCCACACTTTTACTGACAAATTGTGGGGGAAGGAGCAAGACAGGGTCGGAAGGGACAAATCGGGCAGTTACGAACGGGAGCTGGGGACGGCACCTTCACCTTCAGGCTTCACCTTAGGGAGACGACTGCCAAGTTGGTCTAGCATAGCAGAAATACAGTTGCAGAGGGTGAGATACTTTCAAGCTATTGGCCACAGTACTTGATTCCAGTTTCATCAATACTGATTGTGGAGCGGGGAGATGGAAGGTTTACAGCAAGGTACGAGTTTGTCATGAAGATGAGGGACAATGTGGATACATCTCACTCCAAGTCGAAGTCGGGGTAATGTTTGGAGAATTTTTTCTTTTTTACTGTTTCTTGTCTCACCGTCTTGGTAGAACAATCCATTCATTCATGCCTCCGAATTCTTTCGAGTCAGGATATTTACATCTGAAAGTGCTTGGATCATGCGTTAGTCAATTGCTTGTTTTGTTACTACTTGGCAAATAACGTGGTACTTGATCAAGAACAGAACATGTGATCACTTTGCATTACTTCAAAACTGATCAGTGGCCAAACAAACCGAATGGCGTCAGTGTCGTCTTATCATTACCCCGTATTCCGAATCTCGATTGGAGCTAAGTTTAATGACCCAGACATACGGTAACGGCGTCTAGAATGTCTATATTTTCTTCAGGCATTTGGCTGTTTGATCAATGTCCATCACCTTTCAAATGCCAGTAGATGTTGTAGCGCCTATACTCACGTGGAGCTGTACCCGTATGGATCTTACGAGGGGCATGCCTGAAAACGTGTAATTTTAGCTTCCCCGGATCTTTCAGGGCAGTGCAAGAATGGACCCAGGAGAGCTGATGTTCATCGTTGAGGACAACATTCAAGTATTCCTTAGTTCTTAGTTCCCCGGTCGTGTCCATACCTGGGGCATGATTTCGACGCTAACCCCCAGACCAACATCCATGGCTAGACGGCGGATGACTATAGCCTAAGAAAGAGACCTGCATCTGGTTCCCCCCGTTGGCGCCAAGAGGCCAGTCTCGGTGCCCTGGTGGCTGATTAAAGTGAAAAATAGAAAAGAAGCGAGACAAGGAAACGCACGAAATGTGTGAACCAGGAATTATTTATAAATTTCCGTGCTTATGAGATTCATCATTGTAGAGGTTTACAATCGTCTGTATCTATGTATAGGTAACCGATAACTCTAGTACAGTATGGATCGTGTGTGATGCATGAATTCAAATCCGCATTCGAGAGGCGATGTTGTCAACCAACAAGGTGTCGACTGGTTTTGAGTTCCTTGAATAGAATGCCCAGACTTGAGGCGTTTGGCCATGTGAGAGTTGAAATTTCAAGATCCATATTGATTGTTTGTTCGATATTGGTCCACCCACAATTCATGCTTACATTTCTCTTGGCTTGTCATAATTCAAGATAATTACATAGTACTACGGGAATTCGCTGCTCTTAATGCACTCCTGGTAACTGTTTCCCATCGTTTCTCTGCTCGCTGCAGCATCATGACCGATAGAAATCTCCACACGCACCCCAATACCACTGTCAATGTCACGGTGCCACCTCCAGACTGTCCAGTGGTGTACTAGAGAGTAGCGTTACCAGCTTGGTCCCAGGTCTCCGCTTACAGTCCCGAGGTACCCATCATCCAGGTTCCTCGTAGTGGATTCGATAGACCCACCCTCTGACGAGCCCTGTTCTCTGCGCTCAAACGCCATCGACACCCTTACCCAGAGACCCTCAAATGCCTCGTACATTATTGTACTGTACACACCCTCCTCCACTTGGCGGTTTCTCTCACTCTCTGTTGCTGTTCTTGACCTTGTTGACTCTCTCATCGATCAAACTCGTCGAGTCCCGCTCCGTGACCTCCAGACTAGACTAACCATGAGAATATAATAACCATCCACACCCCCCACCTACTTCCCCCGGATTTCCATTCCCTTGGCTTCATAATCTTCCTACCGACCTACTTCACGAGACAAGACTTTTGATCTTGTTCTTTTTTGACCGTGAACCATCTCCAAGTCTTCTATCCCCTGCGGGTATTGGTTATTCGCCTCGACTTACACCTGCAACATTGATATCGATGTTTTGAGCTTGAGCTTTCACCTTTTACAGATTCATTTACTCTCCACTCATCTCAAACAAAGGAACGATTACGACAAGATCTAACCAGCAATAAATCCAATTGAACTTGGACAACAACTCTCAAAAACTATTACTGAAGACAAATCTCCACTCCACCGCTCACATTTGGTCATATCGGAACATTCAATGATTTATAGCTACGACGCATATCGCCTCACTTCAAGTTAATCTTGCAAGCCTTACTTCCGTCCTACCCGAACACATTCAATTCAGGCATATAAGACATTGGATACGATCCTGTTTCAGAACCATTACAGACGACGTAGATACGTCTGCACGAATACACAATTACTTACAGTCATATCACCACAAACATGACTATGACAACAGAAACATCACAAGGCGCGGCCGCTCCGCCCTCGCCAACGTCAACATCAAAGACAGTCCCCGAAAAGAACAGCAAGAAGCGTTCCTCACCGTCGGGCGACTCAGAGCAACCAGAGAAGATTACGAAGCGACGCGCTGCCCGTGCTTGCGTGTCGTGCCGGGCACGGAAAGTTCGATGCGACGTGGTTGAGGGAGCTCCCTGTGGAAATTGCCGTTGGGATAACGTCGAGGTACGTTTCTCGATCTCGATTGTTGACCGCCAGAGTCAATACAGTCAGGGTTTCGGAAGCAGTGACTGACAGTTGAGCAGTGCGTTGTCCAGGAAAGCCGAAGAAGAAAGTGAGTGAATCTCCTATCTGGTCATGGGTCATATTTCGATGGGCTCCAGCTCATATCGGCCCCTCCAACCGACTGCCGGTATAATTGGAGGCCATGAATCAGGATTGCATCATACAAAGAAAGCCCAATTGAACCAAATTGATGGTTTCGCAACATTGACCTCAGGTCGCTAACAGCCACTGCAGGAAGAACCTTTACACGGCCAGCACCGCAGGCCAGTCTGTCTCCACAGAAGCCCAGTTGCGCTGCAAAACACCATCAATCAGCAACCCCACAGGCCCAAGTGCCAGCCAAAGCGCAAATCCAGGCATAATAAGTACAGCGGATCTTCGACGACCAAGTAGCGGCTCAGCCATTTCATCAAGCAGCATCGACGGCCCCAGTACCTTCCTCAACAACTCCGCACTCGATAGCCATGTTCCTCACATGATCTGTAAGTTTTTTTTCTTTTTTTTCTTCTTTGCTCTTAACTACGATACGCTACGCTACGCCTCCAGCTTTTAACCCTCATTTTCTGTGCGCTCCGCTTTGTCTTAGCCCTCTCAATTGGTCATTGGACTTTCTTTTTTGGGGGTTCATGTCCGTTCTCCGCATTTTCAGCCGCCCCCTGTACCCCACTGTTCATATGGGACCTTACGTTTACGCTCACTCGCTCAACTGCCCCCTCGATCACATGGAAATTAGACGAGTTACAACTTGGAACTTTGACTGACCACGAGACCTTAGATCAACGATCTGGCTACCGCCGAGACTCATCCTCCCTCAGCAAGGCGCATCCAATAGAATCCAACGCTCATCGTTCGTCATGGTCCAGTATCATCCCGGATCCTGCCTTCTTCGATACACTACGCAACACTCAGCTGCTCGGCTCTCTCGAGGACAAGGAAATCCCAAAACCCCAGTTTCCTGCGTTTTTGCGACCTCTGCCGAATAAGATTGCGCCTGAAGATGTTGATTATCTGAAAATTAAGGGTGCACTTTCTGTGCCCACTTTGCCACTACAAAATGCCTTACTCCAGGCTTACGTTGAATATGTGCATCCTTACATGCCGCTTATGGACTTGAATTCCTTCCTCGGCATTGTCAGCAGCCGTGATGGTCAAAATGGCCAGACCAGTCTCTTCCTCTATCAGGCCGTCATGTTCGCAGCGTCAGCCTTCGTTGACATGAGGTATCTCAGAGAGGGCGGTTACACAACGCGGAAAGCAGCCCGCAAGTCCTTTTTCCAGAGGACAAGGGTGGGTGACAACTCCAACCACGTGGTATTAGGCTTAGACTAACTTGCCGATAGTTGCTGTACGACTTTGATTACGAGTCAGATCGCCTTGTGCTTGTACAGGCACTGCTTTTGATGACGTACTGGTACGAAACGCCAGATGACCAGAAAGACACATGGCATTGGATGGGTGTGGCCATTTCACTGGCACACACCATCGGTCTTCACCGCAACCCCGGATCCACCAGTATGGCACCAGCAAAGCAGAAGCTCTGGAAACGAATTTGGTGGTCATGTTTCATGCGAGACCGTCTCATCGCACTCGGCATGCGACGTCCCACACGTATCAAGGACGAGGACTTCGACGTCCCTATGCTCGAGGAGAGTGATTTCGAAATCGAGGTGCTCCCCGAGAGCAACAATGTTATCCCGTCCACCTGCGCATTGGTTCGCAACACTGATATGCAGCGAGAATTGGCCATTATGTGCATTGCCAAGGCCCAGCTCTGCGTTTGCATTAGCCGCATGCTCAAGGCGCAATACTCTGTTTTGATACGAGATAAAATGAAGCCGGAAAACACCACCAACAGCACAATGATGCTTTTCCCTAACAAACAGCTAGACAACGTTGAGAGCGTTACCGAAGTAGATCACGAACTCATGGCTTGGGCCGAGTCGCTTCCAGCCTGCTGTCAATACCGCACCCTGACACCCTTGGATGTCAAGGACGGACGATCAACGATTGCCGTGCAGCGAACATTACTACACATGGTTTATTACACCACCATCTCGGCCCTTCACCGACCACAATTCTTGCCATCGTCGCCTCTCCAAGCCCCGACAACATCCCGACAAGTCCAAGATATGTCTCGATTGCGAGTACGTGATGCCGCGATGCACATCACCAGAATGGCCACTGAGCTTCACCAATACCGCCTGGAGCGATTCTTGCCCACGACTGGTGTCACGGTCATCCTCCCTGCTATGATCATCCATCTCCTTGAGATGAAGAATCCTGCTCCTCAAGCTCGGGAGCGTGCCACGCGAGGATTCCGCCAGTGCATGCGAGTTATGGAGAAGCTCCGCGAGGTGTATGCTGCTGCCGACTACGCAACTGGTTTCCTTGATGCTGCTCTCCGCAAGGCTGCCATCGATATCAACTCTAGCGTTGCTCCCTCAACATTGGCCATGATGAAGCGTGTGCCAATCGAGTTCAGCGCCCAGACACCGCCCCCGGAGAATGCGCCATACATGACTGCTTCCGAGTCGCTATTCAACGAGAAGCCCAAGGAGCCTCAGCCTGCGGCGGCAGCCCCTACTATGATGCCACCAAACACTGTAAACGCTGCAGCCCTAGAGATGCCTACACACTCACCGCCCACGACCGAGATGGATTCTCCTGCCGCTGGGTTGACACCAAGCGTCAGTGCTGGTTCTGAAGAGATTCAGCTGGATGTTGGTAATATGGACCTTGATTTCATGCAGGGTCATGATGAGTTTGACTGGAACGCTGTGGCTGGAACCGATTTCGACGTTGACCAGTGGCTCCAGTTCCCTCCTGAAGGTGTCAACAATCAAGACGACAATCTGATTGCTGGCGTATTGGGCGTTGAAGAGCCCACCATGTCCGCCGAGCAAGCTCTGACCTGGGCCATTAACGCCGAGACAGACGCAGCTCGCCAACCTGAAAACCGCGACATTACCGCGTCGGCATAGAGCTTCAAAGCTCATACCGCTATACACACACACACTGTTGGATGGGCTAACTTTTGGATTGAAGCTCATGTTTGGTTATTTCGTGTTACCTGGTGTACACGTCTGCACTGCATTAGAGACAGGCGTTTTTGAGCGCGGGCTCCGGCCCAGGTGGCGTATTTGTTTTTTTCTGGCATGGGAACGACGGGGTTGTCTTGGAATATGTGTTCTGTTTCTCAATGGCATGAACAAAAAGTAACGCTTGACATGATGGTTGATGAACACATTTACTTTTTGGCGTTGGATATCACGTACAGACTAGGAAGAGACGCCTTCAGGGGTTCAAAGTCTCTCTTTGTTGGCGGACTTTTATGTCGCCTTTTTAGTTTTTAGTGAAGAGGCAGTTCAATGATGACAAAAGTAACATTCAATTGTGAGCACTCGCGAAGGTGATCTGTATGTGCTTGAGAAATGTACTGGGATTATGACTGAAGCTATACTGTAGAGGAATGAGGCTTGTAAGCTGATAGACACTTGTTCCAGCTACTGATCTAACACCCCATCACGAGGTTTAATGTGCTATTGCTGTGGTTATTCCTGCAACTTGGCCAAGGCTGTCGAGTGCAACAATCTGTAAATTGCCTAAAAACGTAGCCAGCTCCAAGTAGCCAACAACTAACTGTGTGGTGCAGCGGGGCGGCGTAGCTGAAAACATGTGAATGTCTCACAGGAAGACCCTACTTACAGGGGAGGGACATGGAGCTTGAAAAATGGGGTAGATGGGTGTTCCTGGTTACAGACGAGCTTGGGCTTTGCTGCACGGCATACAGATACGTATCAGGGAATTGTAGCAGATTTAGAGCTCTAGCCGTCACCAAGTAAGGAAGCGAAAGGCAGGAGGACCAGTAGAGTAGAAGCAGGCGAAATTAGACGGCTGTTATGAATGGCGTATTGTGTTTGTTGACATTCTTTAATTACCGTCATGACGGCTGACAGGGAGATGATTGACAGGGGTTGGGTAGCTAGAGCTGAAGCTATGAACAGACCTAGATGGGGGTCTGATGATCATGAAATGATTGGCAAGAGGGAGACAGAATCTGCCGGATGGAGAAATGGCTTTGCAAGGAATGGGACATGTAAGTTGGCAAGTCTTGTATTCTTTTATTAACCCCCTTTCTCTTGTCTTGAACTAGTCAAGTTAGTCAAGGCACAAGCACTATCTATCATGTGGTGTATGTAGATCCAGACACTATTCAAGAAAAAAGAAGCAAATAATCCGTCAAGATATTGAAAGTCTATCCCATCAATCTATCCTTTCATAACTCTGGCACCCTGGTCTTGTTGTGCAGGGCAATTAAGCTAAGTAATTCGCTTGGTCGTCAAACGGGTATCTGAAGCGGATCCTCCCAAGTCAAAGCGAGATCTCCTTTTTAAGGTGGTTTTTTCTGTTCCTGCAAGCAAGTAAGTTTCCTTTAGCCAGGTCTTGGCTTTTGATGAGTTTGTGGGAGAGACGACCAAGAGCCGGAGGAATTGCGATTATGGGGCCAGGACAGGACAGGCGAGATGAGATGAGATGAGGCGAAGGGCACAGGAGGGGATGGGGCTTCTTAATTATACATACGGACGGATAGGTATGACTATGGCTGGCTAGGTTACTATGTATAGCTTAGCAGTTACCCAGTTAATAGGTAGTACCTAGGTATGGGTATGGGTATGGTAATCAATTCATCAATCAATCAGGTTGCCCTTGTCGTGAGGGCTCATTTCTTCCTCCTTTCAACCTAACCTTACCTAACTCATCTCATCTCATCTCATCGACTGAACCTTGACCAGACATCATTTCTTTTTTCCCTTCTTTTGAATATCTTGCGACTATGGTTATTATTCTCTGTCTACTTGGCATCTGCTTTTTATACCTTATCCGTCAATGGTCATTTTATGCCTCTATGCCTCTTCACCATCCTTGAGACTCTACTCTATACATCCATCCATCTATCTATCAATCAGCTGATACAGTAAACGTTTGCGCAAAGTGGTCACAGCTTCAACCAAACAAAGCTCTGTTCATTGTATAGCTCCAGCTTGACCTGATTATCGATCAGAACTGACGAGTTTGATTCTTTTAACAAGGCATTCCTTGTTTTTTTACTCCATCATTCTTCACTGCCATTAACCTCTTTGTTTCATCAAATCTTTTATTCGTTCTTTGCATTCTCGACTCGCTCTCTATCGTCATTCGCCCACTTTTACTCAACTATCTACATTGCACCTTATCCTAATCCGGCCATCACATAAGTTACAACAGTCAACTATCACCAACTGGCCTCTTATTGACTTTGCGCGACGTCAAGTCTTCTGTCTGTCTGTCTGTCTGCCTGTTTGCTTGTCCTTCCTTTGTATTAGGGGCGCACGGAGCATTCGATCAATCTGCAACCTTCCTTGGTTTGACCAACACGAATCAAGCCACTCAATCCAATTGGATTAGTCTTGGTTTTATTTAAAAAATTCAGGGCGCTAAATACCTGGGTAAACTCCATCGTCCAGCGTAAAACCTCACTTATTACAGGCTTCTCAGCTGCAGCAGGATCCACGACTTTGCTGCACCGCGACGGGACCTGACCGCGACGTGGCCCGCTCTCCGTCCACTCAAGAACCTCCGATCGAGACCTCAACCTCGACTTAATACGACTCCAACCTCCGCCAGGTCAATTTTTGACCGCCTCCTTCATATCGGCGATTGCTTCGTTTTCTCTCTCTCTCTCACAATCTCATCTTTCAGAGTGGCCTGGCAAAGGCCCTCTTTGTCGCTCCTTTTTACCTCTTGTCGACTCGTCATCCAATTACTTTTTCCTACTTCTTTGTAGTAGTTGAAAGCATCTGCGTCACCAACAACAGCTTCACCTCTGAGTTGTTTTCTGACCCGCATTGGCATCCTTGCTGCATCGAACAAAGTATCTTCACGTCACCACGTTACCAAGCAACCCTAAGGAAAAAAGAAAAGAAAGGAAAAGAAGAGAAAGAAAGACAAAAAAAAGTATACCTAACGACTGACGGCGACCAACTTGACGATTCTTACGTATCTTCTTCTTTCGACATGGGCATCAAAACCATCACTGTCCCCCGCCCTATCGACCTGTCCCCAGGCTCCTAGACAGATCATGATTCTACGATTCATCCATTCGATCCCCGTCTGTCTGTCTGCTGGATAATAGAAATTACCAAGAGTAGCCATGAGCGATACACCAGCGCAAGTTGCTAGGCATGCGCGCCATGCCCATGCCCACACCCACACCCATACCCATACCACTTCCACTTCGCCGGCTCCGAGAAACAGAATTTCCGATGATATACTTGCCAATCTCGGCCCGCGCAATGTCGTCGATGCCCTCAACACCGCTACCGGCGCCCTGAGGGCGTCACTCGACAAATTTTCTACTACCGATCGAGAGTTTACTATGCGAACCGCCCTCGCGTCGCATGCTATCTGGGTATGGCTCGAGGAGCTACAGTCTTGGCCATGGCCTTCTGGGTCAGGCTCTTCTGGTTTCGAGATACCTAGTAAAGAGGAGCGCAAAGCAAGATCAACACAGCTCTCCGTACCCGAGGAGGGAGACGACCAATGGATGGGGAGTTTGCTAGCTCGAGACGTAGCAAAGTACGACCAGAGAGTCGCTGACATTCAACGCGATTTATCCGAGCTTGGTATCGAGGACATTAAAACACACATTCGCATGAACCACATCGATCCTATGTCCCGGCCAGGAACGCCGCTTTCTGAATTCAACGCAGCCGCACAATTATCACGTTCCAGCTACAATCGCATGGAAGACCACACAGCGGTCATCATGACGATTGTTATGAATGCGCTGCCCGTTCTGAACAACCTGAGACGCTTATTGCAGACCTGGGACCTGCGCCTTTGCGCCTTGCGCCGTGTCCCAACCCTACTACTTGCCTTGGAGGATGCCGAAGTCGCTCTGCAATCTGCCTTCAAGGCCATTTCCTTACATACAAGAGATACACCACAAAAAGACAATGGTTCCCCACAAGATTCGACACTTACACGAGAGACTTTTGACGTCATGAAGAAGCATATCGAGCAATTGATTGCACGTCCTGGTCGATCTCTTGATTATATGCTCGACTGCTTGGAAGGGTTATCCGACACTTTACCCGGGGACTGGCTGGACCGTATGGAAGCTGTTGAGTCGAGCTATAGCGATTGGGTCGTGGTATGCGAAAAGAAGATCCGGGAAACTGAGCGGAATACCCCTGCACAACCAGATCCACCACCGCAACCCACAGAACCTCCACGATCACCGTCACCAGTTAAACAAGACGCAGAAGCTAAGGAGCCTGCCGTACCCGGTGAAAGCCTCATCGCCGATGAATCTGACAGTGACGACGACACCCCTATTAATGCCAGCACGAGTGTTGTGCCGATTCCATTGCTTCTACCACCCAAGATAATCAGGAGCGAATCATCAGACGATGTTAACACATCTATGGAACCTATCAAGTCCAGAATTCCTTCTGGTTTATCCGATGCCGACACTATCGTGCCCGGATGGCACAAGAGAGACAGTTCATCTGAGAGTGAACCTGAAAGCCCACCCTCATTCCCTCCCATCGAAGAGGTCGACGAGACCTTTGAGGAGGAAAACGACACTTTCGATGGCACCAGGGACTTCATGCCAGGCACCCCCAAAGCACCAAGACAGAGCATCGAGCAGGACTTCCACTCTCCAACAGACTTAACCCGTACACCTGAAACACCTAATTACAACTACAGTTTCTCGCATGACTACGATCGAGAAATTTCCCCCGAACTACCGCCTCTTCGCCCTCTACCCCTGCCCCGACCAAGGATGGACCCATCTCGACAACTTGCTGTCCGTTCATCAAGCATGAATTTTGCAGCCTTGTCTAGCGACCCGCCTGAAGTGTCCGGCTCTCCTGATCTGCCTAGAACTCGAATCCGTGAAGCCGAGTATATTCAAGCAAGCCCACCCAGCTCTCCGCCTATGGATCCAAGGGGATCTTTATCAGCACCCCTTGGCAGCCCCTTCCTAGGACCAGACCGTACTGTTGATGACCTCGACCTGTCACCCATGCACATGGAACAGATAGACGAGTCCTTCAACGATGAGTTTGATGACTCCTTTTCAATCTCAGAATATCCTGGTCCTTTCGAACATCGAGCTAGTGCTGGTGACCAGCATCTCCAACAGCAAATCAGCCATATTATCGACTCCATACCCGCAAAGATTAAGTTGACTACCGATCAGCCCAAGGTCAACCTTAACCCCCCAGACCTGCAGTTACCGCGTGTCAGGAAGAGGCCTTCCATCGAACCGTTCCGAAGAAGTACTTCAGGCCTCTCCTCTACCTCTAGGGCGGGCACGCCTTCGTTCACTCTTTCACCAGCAAAGAACACCAGGGTGCGAAACCGTGGACACTCGGAGATTAAGGTCTACCACCTTTCTAGATCGACTGGTGAAGCCCCGATCAAACTCTTCATTCGCTGCGTTGGTGAGCAGGGAGAGCGAGTTATGGTTCGCGTGGGTGGTGGCTGGGCCGACCTTGGCGAATACCTCAAAGAGTATGCAAGCCATCATAAGCGTCGATCTGCTGCAACCAATGCCAAGGTAGAGGTTCTTCCAGAATCACCCAACTCGCGAAGAACCAACGTCGGCTCGAGCCCAGGAGGCCGACCCCAATCCGCGGTGGAAACGTCTCCCATGTCACCTTTATCCGTCCGTAAGACGCGCCGGAGTATTGGTGCCATGGGTAGTGAAGCACCGAAGCTGAGCTTCGGAACACCCGGAGATGAAGGCCCCTCAGAAGTCTTCGGCCGGTCAAGATCAAACTCGCACCTCAGCTGGAAGGAGGATGATAGTTCTTTCCTCGGACTTGCCGGACCTACCGGCAAGAAGGTTGAGATGAGTGAGGAGAACAAGGCATGGGTCGCAAGCGTTAAGGAAAAGGTCAGAATCGCTAGTAACGGTGAACGAAGAACATCAACGACGGCCAACCAGTTTGGAGAACTTGGCAAAGTCGGTGGCACGAAACGACTATTCCTTAAGTCTGAAGACCGTCGAGAATCGAAGGGAGGCCGAGAGTCGAGAGGAGGTCGCGAATCTCGAGGGAGTGTCAGATGAAGTCGACATGACGCCACGAATACCTGAGTCTCTGCTCTTTCACTTACGCATACCTACACATACACGCACACGCACACGCACACACCTTTTTCTACCTACGAATCTATCAACTTGAGTAAGAGAGCATATCACAACGGCTTAACGGGGGGACGACTTTGCTTTGTGGAGTTGGGGGCACAACTGACACTCGTCATGTCATGCATGAGCACAGCATCTGGATTTCTTTTTTACTTTGTTATTACACGGCACGATCTTTATCGGGAGGCGGAACTGCGGGAGGGAGTAGACAGTCAATACCCAAAGATTTTCCTTTTTGTCACGAGATTATTATTAGTTTAGAGCATTTGACACGTGAATGACATGAATCGCAAAAGAGATTTGTCCCAGTCATATATTTGAAACAGTCATACTTGAATCGATGTCTAATAGTGTTGCTTAACAAAAGAAATGTTCATTTGATTCCATAACTGTCCGTAATGGCAAAGACATGTGCCGTATCATAGCTTGGCCTAAAGCCTACGCATAACCAGATCCTTTTATACCAGACCCAATGCACCCGTTTCCTAAGTCCGCCTTTTTGTACCCTCTCAATGCCTTTGTATCCGATTTGTTTTCTTCTCTTTTTTCTTTGTTTTTATTTCCTTTAGTCCTCTTCGGCATTGAGCTTGCGGGCAACACGTCGTTTACCCTTTCCGCCCCTGGGGTTGCCCTTGAAGTGCTTCTTGCTGGATGCCATTGCGACCTCCTTGGGATCGAGGCCGTTCTCGAGAGCGACCATTGTGCGGGCCTTTCGGCCTGACAAGTGCTTACCTGCTAGAGGATCATCCTTGCCCTGGTCTGAGTATTGATAGTTGAAAGGCTTGCTAACATGGCCCTGGTTGTTGGAAGGTCTGAAGAAACCCTTGTCGAGCTTCTGGGACTTGGGGCCAGCGGGAAGAGGAACATCGACAGTCGAGGCCAGATCGACGGCATCATCGTCCATAGCAAGGAAAGGCTCACTGCTGGCTGGGTCAACGACAGAGAGCTGGTTCAGGGCAGCGGTCAGGGCAGCACGTCGCTTCTCAGGAAGGTGCTCCTGGTCGTAGAGTCCGCGGTTGAAGTCGGCAGCATCCTCAATTCCGGGAGGTGGTGAAACAAACAGTAGCTTGCCACCGACGTAGTCCTTGAGGATGTAACGAGCAGCTCGAGACTCATCAGGCTGACCGAGACCTTGGGTCTGGAAACCACGGGCACGAGCATACGAGCGGAGAAGCTCACTAGCGGTAGGGATTCCGGTACCACCCTCCTCAATGGCTCGGGTACGGATATGAATACCGTAGATAGCCTCGAGGAAAGGCTGGGGAATTCGCTGAGTTACAAGACCAACGGGACCCAAGAACTCACGAAGCTGATCGATGGGAAGGATACCGTTGCAGACAAGGTCGGCTTTGGTGGTGGCAAAGTTGGGGAAAACGAGACCGGGACAATCACACAGGACAACATCTGGACTGAGGTGGATGGTTTGGAAGTGCTTGGTCTTTCCTGGTGTCGACGAGACGGACACCTTCTTTGAGCCGATGAGAGCGTTGATTGTAGACGATTTACCGACGTTGGGGTAACCGACTAAACCAACTTGTAATTTGTGATCGGAACCTGTTGTCAAGTCAGCTGGAGCTCTAGTTTGTTGGTAATTCGAGACTACTTACCTGCGTCTGTGGGAGCGTGTTGCAAGAAAATACCTTCCAGCTCCTCGACTGTTAGAATTTGTGTGTCAATGTCGTCTGCCTCCTTTGCCGCCTTGGCTTCTTGTTCGATTTGAGTATCCTCCTTGGGCTCCTCGGTCAGAGAAGCACCTTCTTGCTCTTGCTGACCGCTACTCTCTCCTTGCTCCTCTGTTGTATCTGGTGAAGAAGCAGCCGACTCATCGTCTGAATCCTCGAGATCTCTCGCCTCGTTCTCTGCCTTGGCCAACTCAGCCGAGAAGAAACGGTAAGCGATACCTGCCTCCTTGAGGTGCTTCGCCCAGGCCATACGCTGCTTGGGCGTCATCATATCTGCCTTGTTGATAAGAAGAAGGTTCTCCTTCTTGGGGTCAATTTCCTTGACGTAATCTTCGAGGTCCTCGGAACGGAATAGTAGAGGGTTTCTGGCATCGACAATCTGGACAATAAGATCTGATCGCTCGATAACTCGCCAGAGTTGTCGCCAAACTTCCAAGTTTCGCTCAAAGGGTGTCATAAGAAGATCGTTGTTCTCTTGCAGCTCAGCTAGGCCGCGTCTCCAGTTAAGGAAGCTCTCTCGCTCTCGTCGGTCGAGCTCTTCAGGTGTTGTTGTGGAATCCCATTTGGGTCTTCGGGGAACAGACAGACGGCCTTTGTGCTGCTTGTGCTTTCCAAGAACGTCCCTCTCCTCTTGCGCCGAAAGGAGGTATGGGTTCTTCTGGTCTGTGTGGATGATCTTGACGTTGTTTGTCTTCTCGGCAGTGAAGTCGGTTCCCGCCAACTCGGCTGTGGCCAAAAACTCGTCGAGATCGCCTTGCTCCGTAACGGAGCGCATCTTGACCCATGCAGCATCCTTCTTCTCGTTGACGAGATATTGCTCGCCTGTAGCGTGGTTCGTTCTGGTGATGGCGGAGGTTCGCTTCCTGTCGGTTCCCTTGCCTTTACCGAAACGATCGTTCATAAGGGCATTGCCCAAACCGACCGAGTTCTTGGACTTTGCCAGAACCATTTTGGCGGCTTAAATTGAATTGTTTCTTGTTGCGCTTTTTGCCTTTGATATACGAGGAATCTCTGTTCCAAGGTACAATATCTCAAATGAGGGTATAAGTGTTGTGTAAAGATTTGGTTTGAGTTGAACTGGGAGAGGGCTGTAGCGATCAGATCAACTGAGTGTGCCCCGCTGAATAATGACTGTTTCTTGGAGGGGCAAATGGAATTTTCGGGGGTCCTTGTCCGTATATCAATTACCATGCTCACACTGTAATTTGTCTCATCCCAATTAGGTTCAGGACTGTGTGAGTCAACTAGCAGGGTAATGGATAACTGTGGATATCTTGATAAGGATTTTTTCGTCACCCCGCTAGATTTTCTGAACCCGGATGAGTGTGATTGAAGCCCAACACCCACGCTCGCCTCACAACTAGATTCTTGTCGCTACAAATCGCCAAGATGCCTCGAAAGTGGATGTAAGTACAGGAACTATGGGATATCTTTTTATCATATCATATTAATATAGTTTTAATAGCGACAAGAAGTCAGCGCAGCACTTTACGCTGGTGCACCGACCCCAAAATGATCCCCTCATCCACGACGAAAATGCGCCTGCAATGGTGCTTAACCCTACCCAGACCAAGAAGGGATCTTCCAAGTCAAAGGACTTAGATGACCTTGCCTCCGAACTCGGTTACGAGGCTGAAGGTGTCCGCGCGAACGAGGGCGAAGCAGCCAGTTATGGCGTCTACTACGACGATTCCGAATACGATTACATGCAGCATCTGCGAGATCTCAACACTGGCGGCGGAGAGGTTGTGTTCGTTGAGTCTACAGCCACCGCAAACAAGGGAAAGGGCAAGCAGAAGCAGTCGCTCGAAGATGCGCTGAAGAAGCTGGATATCGAGCAAAGTGCAGAGGATATTCTCGATGAAGACATTTTGCCGTCCAAGAACCTTACAAGAGCCACATATGAGGCCCAGCAGGATATCCCTGATTCCCTCAAGGGATTCCAGCCCGATATGGACCCTCGTCTCCGAGAAGTGCTTGAGGCTTTAGAAGATGACGCATTCGTGGACGACGAAGACGATGACATTTTCAAGGAGCTGGCCAAGGACGGCCGAGAGTTGGAAGACTATGAGTTTGACGAGGCAGGATTCGACGAAGACGATGGTTGGGAGTCGGATGCTACAGCAAAGCCTACCAAGGAGTACAAGGACGACGATGTGCCCCAGCTTGTGAAGCAGATGGAGCAGCCCGAAGAGGGTCCCTCCCAAGACTGGCTTGAGGATTTTAAGCAATTCAAGAAGGAGCAGAAGGGCAGCAAAGCACCAGTTGCGCCATCACAGTCCGAGATGCAGTCTATGTGGACAACTACCACCAACGGCGGCCGCCGCAAGAAGAGAAAGGGAGCCCTTACCGACAACTCAAGTTATTCTATGACTTCCTCTTCTTTAGTGCGAACTGAGCAGATGACTCTCTTGGACGCAAGATTCGACAAGATTGAGGAGGCGTACAACGAGGACATGGATGATGATATGCAGTCAGTCTCTGCTGTGTCCACCATGTCAACCGTTCAAGGGCCCATGCGTAGTGACTTCGACGGCATTATGGATGAGTTCCTTGGAAACTTTACTAAGCCTGGAAAGAGAACGAACAAGAAGAATAAGGCTCAAACAGGCCTTGAGCAGCTGGATGAGATTAGACAAGGATTGGGACCTGCTCGAATTCGGGGCCGCATAAGGTAAATGACGATTCAGTACGAAATAAAGTGAACAGATCAGTCAACAAATCTGTATGGGATACAAAAAAGGAGTTTAGGAGTAACGGTTACCAATGAGACATTTGAATTTCCTCTTAATTGATATTTCTGACGCTAGGTATTGTTAAGTGATTGACTGTTTCATTCTTCCTCATTGTCCTATTAATGCACGTCACGTGTCAGGTGGGTCGGGTCATGTAGGAGACGAAAGCTCCCCAGAATGGGAACTAGCTTGATGGGTTCAATTCTACATCGAGCATTCACTAACCACCTACTTTACCGTCATCCACGTCACGTCACGCCACGCATCTCGAGCGCTTTAACTTACCCTCATGTTCAAACCATTCCCTAGATGAGTGCGACATTTGTTGCATCATCAAACCAGATGTTTTCGGCTTTTGGTCAACCGACGCGGAGTCCTTCTCCAGCGTTCAATCCTTTCGCGACTAAGTCCGACGACAAAGGAAGCGCATTCGGTTTTGACGGCACGAGTGATTCTTCCAAAACGAAGCGGAATAAACGAACATCGGCTTTCGGTGATAATAGCGATAACGAAGCGAAGCGGAAGGCCAAGACCGGGCTTAAGGGCAAAGATGCCAATCTGAGTGATGGAGGCGGTAGGCCCAAAACCCGTAAAGGTGACGACAAGAAGAAGATCAACGATTCAAAAAAGAACCCATTCGGTGGTGCTGCTGCTTCAACCAAAAAGCCTGTAAGCCAAAACGCGCGCAACAATGGCTCTAATCCATTCGCGACGACGCGTGATGAATCGCGACCAACTTCGTCCTCAAGCGCCGACGCTCAGGATGATCACATCCCCGAAGCCTACCATTCCGATGACCCACATGCCAAAAGAGTATATGAGCAGTTACGGAAGGATGGTATACACCCTCCTCAATGGCCGTCGCAGCCTGGAAATCCCAAGAACAAGGGCGAGGTCTCGAAATTTCGCGAGAAATACGAGACCTACCGCAGCAAAGCACGCGCTTCACTAACAAAAGCTGGCCTAATCGACGATCCGGAAAAGCGAAAGACCCTTCAAGATGCGATCGACTTTAAGGGCATCTGCGAGGACATGTGTCCCGAGTACGAAAAGATCACGCGAATCAACGAGATGGATGTTCACCAGCCCGAGAAGAACCCCAAAACAACGTTCGCCAATACAAATCGCATGATCAAGAAACTTGCTCGTTCTGCTGCTGGTCAGGAGGCGCCTCTTCCCATGGATGTTCGATCGATCCCGGCTCTCAAAAGGACACTGGACTATCTCATTGATGATCTATTGCGTGAAGACGGAAACCTACCAGGTCTGCATGGCTTCCTCTGGGACAGAACACGAGCGATCCGCCGAGACTTTACCTTCTTCTCGTCCCTGACTCCTGAAGAAATGAAAACGCAAGTCTATGTTTTAGAGAACATCGCCAGGTTCCACGTTACAGCATTGCACCTACTCACCCAAGAGGGCAAAGCACCCGAAGATTTTGTGGAACAACAGGAATTGGAACAACTAGGAAAGGCACTACTATCTCTACGTGACGCTTACGATGACTGCAACGACCAAGGCATCCGCTGCGAAAATGAGCCCGAATTCCGGGCATACTATCTTATCTTCCATGCCTACGACTCAAATATTATCGAAACCCTCCAGCGCCAATGGAAGCCAAATCTTTGGAAGGACTCTGACGAGGTTCGCACAGCAGTTTCGCTGGTCGAGGCCCTTCAGAACACTCAAGATTTCCATGGACCTCTCAAGGATGCGCCATCATTAGCTGCGTCATCAGCATACCAATCATATTTCCGGATAGTTGAGGATCCCAAGGTTTCTTATACAATGGCCTGCTTTGCGGAATGTCATTTTCCCAGACTCCGCCGTTGTATCTTGTCTGCTATCAAACGAGGTCTTGCTCGGCCTCGAGAGGCTTCCAAGGACGTCACGGCTGCTGAGCTGAACAAATTCCTTCGCTTCGACACTGTTGAGCAAGCGATTGAGTTTGCAGAACTTCACAATATTGAATTCGGCGAATGCGAAGAAGATCCGTCTGATATCAGCCGCCAATACGCAAAACTGGATAACCGAGGTTCCTTGCCTCACCTTCGACTGCAACACCAATTCTCTCATAGCCTGGTTGAAAAGAAACGCGGTTCAAAAACCCTTCCTCAGCTTATTCACGAGACTGTATATGAAGATAAGACTTCTGCCAAATCTACAACGAACGGATCTGCTGGGGGAAGTCCTTTCGCTTCAAGTACTCAATCTATCAACAAACCTTCGATTCCCACTGGACCCAAGTCGACAACACCGAGCTCCTTTTCATCGTTTAGCACGCCTAGTGGATCTTGGGGAGACAATAAGGCTATTAACGGCACCTCAGGTAAGACCCCGCCCCTACTGTTTAATGTGCGCCAAAGATTCTGCATACCGTGGCTCTCTGCATATACAACTATATGTAAAGGCCTTTACATTGCAGGCGAATAGGAAATCGCATTCAGCCGGAGACTCGATAAGCCATCGCTCCTGAGACATACTCAGAGCAACAGCGTTGGCTCGAGATGAACCACTGGAAATCTGGCAAAGACACGCCTAAACCACTGGTTCTGACGTTTGTATTCGCTTAGGGACTACATTCAACGGAACCACACCCACCAACGGCTTTGCTGTGCAGCAACCGACACCACAGCAAAATCCTTTCGCTTCAGGCCTGGCTTCTACGGCCAAACAGCCTGTTGCCAATCCATTTGCACCAGCGACTTCAGCATCGACGCCGTCAGTGCCCAGTAACACTGCTGCTAAAGCAGACACTGGCTCTCAGCAGCCACAGGTTTCTGTTACAGCACAATCACCAAACCCGTTCGCCTCATTCAAGCCATCAACCACTACGGATGCGCCAACAACGAGTAGCCCTTTCAGTCAGCCTTTCGCCTCCACAAATAGAGAGAATGTGCCAGCGACAAAACCGACGTTTTCTTTCCCACCGGCCAAGCCGGCAGTCCTCGCGACTGAAACGGCTTCCAGTAAGGAAGAGTCGGCAGACAAACCACAGGACCAAGCTACGGCAGCACACTCGACAAAACCACCTACCATCAACTTCATCCCTCCCACACCTCAACTACCATCATTTTCCTCTAATACTACAACACAACCACAAAAGCCATTTGCATCGAGCGCCAGTAACAACGCACCACAACCAACACCTACAACAGGGTTTGGCCTGGACAAGCCTGTATCAAAGAGCGAAGAGACCGCTAGACCGGCAACAAGTATTCTTGGCTCACAGCCCCCTGCTACGTCAACGCCTCAGTTCTCGTTCCCATCCATTGGCACACCGACCTTTCCAGCACCAGCTAAGAGCAGCAATGTTTCTCAGCCCTCGACGGCCCTGACAACCACTCAACCACCCAAAGAGCCAAGCCCTCCTCCAGCACTGCCTGCACCACCTCGTGATCTCCTCGGTGACTTCACCAAGTGGTTTGTAGTGGGCGATAACGGACTCATGGACGAGTTTCAAGCATTCATGTTGGACAATATTCTCCAAGGTGTATATCGAAAGTTTATTCAAGAGGAAGAAGCGAAGAGAAAGAAAGAGGAGGAAGAACAAGCCTTGGCAGAGGCACAACAATTCCGTACCTATAACCTATCAGTCAAGTACTTCTACCGCTGGAAGGAGATTGCGCGCGATCGACGCCTGAGCCAGCTTCGCCGCAGTGGCCGAGAACAAATGAGAGCCTACTACAAGGAACAACGGGCAGCGCAGGCCAAGGCACAGAAAGACGCTGCTCGTCGAGCGGCTCGTGAACAGGCTGAGATTGCGGAACTCAACCGACCGGAGGAGTTGAAAGACTTTCTCAAGCACAAAAAGCCCAGCAAACGCCGTCAAGCAGAAGAAGAGGACGCATTGCTCGCTTCTGGTGTTTTGTCCGGAATCGACAACGAGCAAGAAGCTATTACCAGGATCGTGCGTAGAGCGCCGTCTGTTGCCAGTTCTGTCTCAAGCAAGCAGTCCAGCGCATCTTTCTCGAGAGGTGGCTCCAAAACCAGAGCTCTCCGACAACAGTTCGCTAGCGACCAACCAGCCGCTTTCAGACGCTCATTGCCTCCTATGGTTTCCAGAAACACCTCAAGCCCTGAGCCTGGAAATCGAATCAGTAGGGTCTCCGAACGCTGGCGTCTCAAAGCCATGGGTATTGTTCAATTGCCTGATGGCACGGCTGTACCCGAGTCAATAGCAGATGAGATGCAGCATGGCAAGAAAAGGTTTGGGAACAGTACAATGGGCCCGCCCAGTAGTTACCCCATCCGGCGAGCCTCCGGAGGCGATTTCGCACGCTCAGAAGCACGACAGCGCATTTCCAGCTCACACGATACCATCGACACAAGCGAATCTGACAGCGCCGTCACCAAAAATAAGAGAAAGCGTGCAACCGAGGACGATGACGAAGCTACGCAAGAACGCCAAGCTAAATCCAGCTCGCATAAACGGGTCATGAGCGATGCGCAAAATCTTATCAACGAACTCCGCGCTATGAGAGAGGAGATGGAAGAAGGCGCGACATGGTTCAGAGACCAGAATGACAGACTACAAAGCGAGCTGATTAGTAGAAGCTCGACACCCTGGGACCAAGACGCATGATTGAGAAAGAAGGAAGAGAATTCCCGATTAATGGGGATGGCAATTATCCTGAGTATATAATACTACAATTGGATGGATGGGAAGTACGAGGTATATATCTGTTCCAACAGCTACACTTTTGATTAGCTGCCTCCTGGTCTGTTTGTAAACAAGGGGTAGCATGACTTAGATTTGGTTTTTCAGGGAAATGCATGGCATAAGGGAATGATTCAGCAAATACAAACATCCGGCGTTTAAAGCCGCACCACGCACATTCTGCCTTGTTAATTGTGATGATGACCACGTCTTGTCGAATTCCGTGTCAAGAACTTGATCTTATATATGTTCTTTGCTCAGCTTATGCCGATCGTCTAAAGGTGTTGGCAATCCAGTGGATAAACATACTGCACTATTCCCCAAGGTAGTCTAACAATAGGGCTGAGTATCTGGTATATCGTTAGAAGATAATATGGGTATCCAATATCAGAAGCGATAGTCTGGTACCCCTGAAGTCACTTCCACACAAAATAATAATCTAGGTTACTTCTATTCTTGCGCATGTAACAGTATCAGCAACAGTAGATCTATTTGGCACTAGTTTGCTGAAGTCCCGTGAAGGGCTTTTGTAGCTGCTGAGGAGTTGAGTTGCTCGCTCTGCTTGTTCCCAGGGTCGGTCATCTTGGACACTCTCTTTTTCTACTTCTTCTATTACTTCCTCAGTATCAAGAGGAAGATCGTGCTTCCTTCACCTCCATGTCATCTTGAATTAATTGGCATTTGATTTTATAAATTGATTCGTAGCCCCCATCCTCAACTTGTATGGCCAAGAAGGTACAGCGCTTCCATTGCCAAACAAGTCAATATCTGAGCACTCTTCGGTTACTATCTCTTTAGTTTTGGCCGATCTGCCAGTACAATTTCTGTCATTGTCGTATCGCTATCGTCGTTATCAGTCAAGATCGATCGTAATCGGTTCGGTTCCCTTCCGACCGTCGTCGTGAGATATTTGGCTGAACTTGCCTCCTTGGCATTGTGAAGAATACAAATAAGGCAGCTATAATATAAATCTCTCAAATACCGTGGCCTCGTCATTCTGGTTCAATAGCTCGTTCTCATCCCCCACACTTAACCGGTATATCTGGCAGCTGCTTAATCTGGGGTACAGAGTCCGGGGAGAGATAAGAAGAAGCATCAAAGATAACGCCCCTAACTTGGCCACTCTCTTTCAACTACTGTCTAGATAACGGAGATTTCTCACCCCTTGTCGCCCCGGATTTCCCCCCCCACGCAGCGACGTTTAGGTTGACCAGGGAGAGAGAGATACTTGGCAAGTTGATCAGTCTCAGGTCGTAGTTGATCATTTTGTTGTCAATGTTACGAGATGTATATC
>JABFFG010000412.1:0-21872 GCA_013623685.1 Fusarium transvaalense
TTTAGTTATTATAATAGTATTATACTTATAATGCTAAGGCTATATAATAAATGTATTTTTTTCGCTATTATAAACCTAAGCAGAAACTGCTCAAGATAGAGATACATACTTTAACATACGGCTGCTAACAGCGACAAGCTCAATATGAGTTATATAGTATTCTTGAAGAAAAGTCTATTGGTGGCGTGCGTGCATTGTCATTTGCCATACTCGAACGATGGGCCGAATGGAATACGGTCAGGAAGCCGCATGGGCTGCCCAAGATATCCTTGCCAGATATCGCCGCAGTCCACGATGAAGATAATGCCAAATCAGCTCCCAGTATTCCTGAGGTCGCAGCGCAATAAGATATATGAGCTTCTAGCAAAGAACTTTGGATGTCATCAAGTCTTATGTCACGTCTCACGCTACTTTGCATAAACAGTCCCTAATAACTTCTAGTCAATCAATTCTGATTCCCACCGTTCGATCGCCGACCGACTCGCCGTCGCAGCCTCCTGTCATTAGCTTGTCGTCACTTTCTCTCCTCACGTCACTCTAGATCGCGCATCGAGAAACCAAGATGGCCGAGATCAAGATTGATAGCAAGCTCTTCCAGGAGCGCGCATTTCGTACTTTGCCACGGCCTGGGAAAATGGCCTACGCCCAATGATCGCTGATTCCAATACGGGCAACAGGACGTTCGAGATTGAGCATGCTATGGAGTAGTCGCTATGATGTGCATCCAAACATTCCATGACCCGTCAATACACGCCGTTCCACCAGCGCCCGCACATCTGAACCATGGTTGTAAAACACACTTTGTGCTCAAACTAAGAGTCCGGACTCATTCATGACCAGGCATCATACGCCGAGACTGTACAGGTCTGAGGAGCGCGAGTGCAACAGCCTTGGCTCTTGCTCTTGCACCGCGGAAAGGTAGGGGATTACAGTATGACACGGATCGCGAGATGCATGGAGAGTGACTGATGCGTGCTCTAGACATACGCACTACCTTATTCACTACCACCCGCATAGCCGGGATCAAGGTGGCTACTCAATTGCGGTCCGGTGTCAACAACATCATCCTAACCCGGAGAAGTCATGGATTGCTGTCTCAAACATAGCGAACAAGTGACCTGTCTCATCGAAAAGATAAATTGCTCAAATCAAGTGTCGCTGGCCCCAATAGTCCCCAACATCCGCGACATCAATGGCAAACATAAACACAAGCCTCAGCGCTTCGAGGAACAGAGAGTCATCTCCCAACTCTTTACAGTACATATTATCGCCGATCAAGCTAATGTCCTGTCTCCTGTCGCCCTGGCTGCTGGAATCAGTATGTCGCTGTAATATTCTTGCGAAAATAAGTCCTTCCAGGCCAACAGCTGCCCATCGCTTACATTGCCGAGGGCACACGATCGGATGACTTATCCGAATGCCTTGTCACTGGCAACAAGGAGACACAAGTTCTGGAGTCTTTGATGGGGTTGGTCTGGTTGGGACGGCCCTACAACTAACATAGTCTCAGCTGCAATGGTCTCAGCTGCAGATCTGGCCTGACCCTCTCCAACTTGCCACCCCATCCGCAGGCCCCGTCTCTGGAAACCGGGTGACTATGGATAATCCATGCGACGACGATGACCGACCACGCCCGGGCAAAAGGTTATATCGACATCGGCAGCCCCGTGAGGAGGCCAACTATAATGTTACGGCACCCGAACGTTATTCACACCGCCCAACTTCCCCTTCCTCCTAGATTACCTACAGGACTTGAGGGAAACAAGGACAGTCTTGGATCACAAAAGGTCTAAAAGAACATTTTATCATCCCCTCTCTTGCAGCCTCATGATGTCTCCTGTGAGAGTTCTCAATCAACTACGCATACCGTAATGTCTACGGTATTGGGCTTTCTTTGCCCTGCCTTCTCAAGTGTAACAGATCACTAACCTATTTGTACCAGACATTGGAAACACGAATATTTGATCCCACCCATCTTCATCGCCGATGGTGTTCAAGCATTATCAACCAAAGTTCCCTTCAGTTGCCACCAACAACAGCCTCGACTTGTCCTGCCCACGTCCTGCAAGGCCTATCAGACGACACTCAGTCTCTGGATCTCAATCTCAGCACTCCTTGGAGATAGAATAGTGACTTGGTTGCTGTTGATGACTACAACCAGGAGGCTGGTAGGGACGATTCTTCCCTGAAAGGAGCAGCGAGGATGAACTCACACTCGGTCTTGGTGAAGCCAGTCACGAAAACGCACCTTGTTCGGAGATCCATGAATCTCTTGGATCAGGGAAGGTCTCACACCATGCAACGGGCTCGCTATGGCTCACAATACTCAACATCGACAAACTCTTAGCTGATCCCTATCCACACTACCGTCAAGTCTGAGATACCATCATGACCTTAACCGACTCTAGGTTCGGGCGTTCGGTTCACGTCGCCGACAAGTATGCTTGTCCATCGACCGCACCATGACGGGCTACTTTCAACTCAAGTACGCATCCGTATCATGAGAAGTCTCAGTGCAGCGTCAGATGCAGAGGCTTCTCATGCAGACACATCTAGTCGCGTTCATTATCCATTGCGAGATTTATCTCGTAGAGGTGGGAGGGGCAATCGCTATCATCTGGCACTGACGAGTGGGACAACGAAGAAGCACGAATCCAGAACTGGCACGGATCAAGTAACTCGATTGGCTTCCATGGCATGCTGTGGCCCGGCGAGATATGCGTATCATACCAATACACACTGCAAGGCATTACCGAACCTGGTCTTTTTCAATTTGGAGAGGTTGGGGTTTAGGACCAATATAATCTGACACGCGTAATCATGGTTCTTCGCGACGCATGTTCAGAGGAACTGGACGACGTGGAAAGCCATGCGGATTTACAGTGCTGGAGGAGAGTAAGAACAGCAACTGGATGAATCCCCGGGTCTTCCTTCAGTAGGCACATGAGGTCCCGGCCTGGTTATAATTATAAATCGATGGTACTCGGGCTAGTGCATCACCTGGCGTGTCCATGATGATAAAAGGATACTCTCTTCCCGAATCAATTGGCCCATGGTAACATTTTAAGGTCATAGTTGACAACATGCACGTCTCAAATGCCGAAGGAGAGGGAGAATACAAAGCTCGACATGTGCAACGGCACACAGATGATCCGGACAGAGGAAGGTCTCCTTGGCACATCTACCACATTGCCATCAAGGACGGTGTCTCAATGAAAAGGCTATGCAAACCAGTTAAGCACTATGCTGCGGTGGAATGGACGCTTCGGCCGAGATTCGGACCAAGACTACCGATCCAGTGAACGTGAGCGGCACCTCAAGAATGCGCGACGCTACGACCGCTCCCATCTTTGATATGGGAGGAGAGGACGCGGGAATGATGAGAGTGACCCCGAAGCCGGGAATATGAAAGGTATATAGCGGTAGGATAGAAAATCGCGAGTTGTACAGCTCTCGATGGTTTCGATTACGATCCCATTATCCAGTGGACCAGCCCTCATCCTATATATCCATATCTAGCAGTGATCACGAACTCCAAGGTAGCGATAGCAAACGATGCCTCGAGGCCGGATACACTGAAGTCAGATCTTATCTATAGCTGGCGGCTATATTAATCGCGATCCCAGGACAATTATAGTTCGCACCGCCTCTTTCCACACTCCTGCGATGGGGGCGGTCTGAGACCATCCCACCTCAGAGACAGGTCTTTTGCTGGCAATTTCTTGTCCGCTACATAGAGGAATCTTGTTCCGTCTTTAGGTACGTGCTCCTGTGCCGTCCTAACAATAAAATAGAGAACTAGCGTTGCGCTTAGATGATACCCCGACCGTCTTCTCCAGGCGTCAAAACCATTTCTCTTGAGAATGTTACAAACATCCAATATCAACTAGTACCTACTTTGCCTCCAGTCACAAACGTACTTCAACTTCGGCATATACCCTCGCGTGAATGAGCTTTTTCTTCTGATGATATAAGGGCACTTGTGCCAGATATGGATCGCGATATTAACCTAAAGCTACATTCCCGCGCGACGTATTGAGGATTGCTATAAGTAGTTGTGAGCTACATCTCTGTTAACCTTGCCAACAGCATAGTAGGCAATACCGATATACAGCGTGTCTGAGCCAGCGACAGCGCAACTTTCAATTCTGACGTTACATTGCCCTTACAGATGATCATAACACAACCGACTTTGTTTAGAAATCGCGGTCGCCACCCCATCATCTCGCGGAATGAAGATGTTCAGTACATATAACAAGAAGTCCTGCCCGCAAGACCCCGGGTTGGTACGTTCGAGCATGTTTGAATCTTTAACCTATCTACGACCCACAGACCGAGTTTGAGACACGTCTGCATCACAGTAACGAGAGTCCTTGACATCCCCATATATCGTCGTCAGGGATGGGCACCGCTTCCGCCGCAGCACTGAGTACAATAATGTATCTGTAAGCCATATTCGAATACTTTTCGACAGTTTCTAAACCATTATTATCGCATTCCATTCAGCATTATAAGTCCCGCTGTTGAACTCGACGCCGTACGGTTGTTCCCCCCTGCGGAATAAGGTGCCTTGGTCAGCTTCAATCTTGGCTTGCTCATCGATCACCTGTGTCAACTGTCCATCTCGAGGAATAAGCAGCCATCCACCTTCGCTAGAAACTTGAGTGGCACACCTGACGATAATAAGATTCTGCTGAGACCTCTGGGTTCACATGCTACTACCTTTTAGTCTTTGGTATCGGACTTTATTCGGCCTTGCAGCATGCACTGGTCGTGGAGGTTTCATCTTCCTACATTTTCTACGTACACTTAAAACATTTGATTGGTACGACCCTGCCTCATACCTGGTATCACCTCGGGGAGGTTGGGACTTGAAGAAATGTGGAATTTGACCGCTATTTTATGACAACCAGTGATATGGTATGACATCCATTATTGACGTCAAGAACTATCACTTGGGTATTAAAACCTCCCGGATCTTGGCGTAGCAAAGGGTGGCCATCAAATGAACTCATCCATTGTCCGAAATAAAACTTTGACCCTTGTAAATACCCACTGAAGTTCCCACCAAAGGATGTACTGTACACCACCGAGACAATAACACATCAATTGCTTATTTGGGCATATTGCTTTATGCTCATTTGTCAATTTCAATCTCAGATATTTTAGTGGAACGTTATTCAGATGCAACTTTTAACCCCATGCTTTTTTATCTTGAAATACTTTTACATTACTCCGCATTCTACCACTCCAAGGGATCCATAGCATGTCATATTTCATTCATTGCATTTGTGTCCTACAACAACATGGAGGTTTAAGCAGTCCGAGAACCAACGGCTGGACCTTCACGACTTTAATTAACGCTATAACCAACCAACCACTCTTGGTAATGCCAACATGACCAACCTCGCTGTGGCGGCAACGTTCACACGCAAGCCTTCTGCTGGCACCAGCTGAAAGAGCATAACACGAAACGCCCCCGAGGCGCCTCTCACTCAATCTGATGCCAAGACCGATAACTATGTCTAGGTGAAACTGGTCAAGAAATATACAGTAGCAGTGTGCAAAGACAACCCAGATAGTCTCTTTGACCACCGTATGCAAGTGATATCGGAGGAAGTATTGTCGATGCCATGACGGCCCGAGAGGACTACTCGGGTTATGCTCCAGGTCCCGGGACTGAGGAAGATCCGGATCACTGCTCATATGAGAAACACCCATGACTTCGTACAGGATAGCAACCTCAACCATCGTTCAAGTCGGCGTTGTAAAAGACATATCGACAGTGGTCCAAATGTATTAGTGGCACTGGCTGCCATTACCAGTTATGCGATAGGAGCCATTTGAGACACTTACTCAAGTTTGCCTCCATCGGATGCAGCAGGAGCACAACACCTCCACATACCGGTATACAGACTTCCAGTGGCCCATACACACTAGATCTGTCCTTGTCCCAAGGTTGAATATTGCATCTTATCGGTGGTTGGGAAGATAACCGCCTGGCGCTAGATAGGAAAGGTCTCTGCGTGTTTGGCTATGTCAACCAGCCAACACCGACGTTTTCGGCGCCGTCACTCTGGATGAAACGATTGAGCATGGGATGAATATTGAGAATAAAGGTGAAGGAAGGCAATAAAAAAAAGTGTTGGTTTCAGTTAAAGTTGTGTTAGGAGCAATGACGCTTGTAACGGATGCTGCTAATGCTATGCCTGTGGCGTGGGATAATGTGGCTTTCCATATTGGCAATACTGATGGAAGTCTCTGATTGGTTGGCCTGTCTTTATCGCACCCGTCTATAGGGTAGGTAGAGTGCATAGAATGGAATCATGATAAAGGATTGCTTGTAATTTATTCTGCAGTATGTACAGATGCAAATGGAGTAAAAATTAAGGCTGAAGAATTATAGTGACTATTTGAATGGGCAATCTTTTGACTTGGTATCTGCTTTGATCGGGGTGATCAAGTGAGGGCCATGGATGCAAAAAAGAGGTAGCTAAACTACTGAACATTGAGAATACATCGCTATAAAAAAAAAATAACACTATACTGCCTGTTTCCGTAGAGCGGTCAACGGTCAGCGTCTCGAGCTGGTTGCAGCTGAATCTTCTATTACTAGCTACAAGCTACCGGCTGAGACTATTGTTGTCCAGATTAGCCAGGCAGATACACGTACTGAGTATCGTTGTCTTTGCTATGTCCTGATATCTTGTACAGCTCCCAGAGCACAATAAACGTCAGTAGGAAATCCCTGCTTCATTTAGCTTCAACCCGTCTGCCAGCTGTTATTCATATATCTGAAATAGAATACGAAACCAATTCAGTCAGGGCAGATATGGGGCTTGGCTGGATAACTAATTGGAGCAGTTATGCGCAGAAGTCGTGTGGCAAAGTCCTTATCTAAGCGACGGATACGAGTCTGTTGGATTAGCTTGGTTGATCAGCATACGTATCTATGCGCAGGAACATTCTTATAGGTTCAAACGTCAGTTATTGAGTCAGGGTTGTCAAAGAACCCCTCGGCTTACTCAGACCTAGTACAATATAGGTAGTCTGGATACGTAATACGTGGGTATAAAGGAACAACTCCCTCGAAACAGTCTTCTTGCTATTTAACTATGGTAATTTATCCCAATCTCGCATCATTCCATCTTACGTTGAGGATACACGTTAAACTTTCATCATGAAACCCACGCAGTCCACACCCAGCGAGACATCCCAGCAAATCATAAAACTGCTGTTTTCAATCATGCTACTGTCAATTATATCTGGAACCATGCTACCAACCAAGCTTTTGCGCCTCTTACCGGTCATATCATCAATAGTCAGCCTACAATTTGCCTATGATGAATATACATTCCTCTCTTGCTGGACGAAACGCCAATATCGAGAACAGGCCAATGAGCTGCTACCGCTATGGTTTACCAACTGGGCACCATCAGGAACCAGAGTTGTCTTTGGAAGCTTCACACTGAGTTTATCCAGTGGTTTGGCGAATTCTATTACTCTCTGGAACAATACGGGGGATTGGATTACCAGCATGCCGTATATGGCTGGAACTCTGTTTGCAGCTGGTCATCTGCTTGTTTTTGGTCCGACAGCAATCAAGCTGCTGGCACGAATCCGCCATAGCGATGCTGATGCTCAGAGCACGGAGTCAATGGAGATGTGGTTGAAGATGCATCTCACGAGATCGTTCTTAGTGGACTTGCCAGCCGTTCTCTGCTTTATCTTCGGTTTACTCAACGCCGCAGAGAGTGTTGTATAACCCTTGAAAGTGAGGAGCATAGAGATGCATAAGCAGGAAAAGAAACAAGGCAATGCTTTGAGCCCAGTGTTGTACATATCATGTTAGACATGAGGGAAACTGTTGTTTGCGTACGCTATCCTATTCTCTATAATCTCCCAACTTCTCAATTAAACTTGTCTACAAGTAGCCATCCTTCTGACTTACAGGGAGGCATAAGTGCGACACGCATCCGATACGCTATATCATTTTTATCAGTGACTATGCATCCAATGCGGCAGATGTCTTCTCTTACATCATCATGGGAGAAAGGATAGACCTTCTCATGCCTAGAGTGTTTCTATGTATCCAGAGTTGTCACCATGACTGGACCTGGAGCACGGTAGTTTATATTTCGAATACAGTGTGGCAACTTACTAATGACCTCTGAGTCGTTGTTGGAAATTGCAGACTGTAGCTGTTCAAGGATTGGGAGTTTACAGTTGTACTGCTGAAGGATTCGGCCAAAGAATTGCCTTGTACTGTTCTATTTAATAATGTAACTTGTTAATTCACCTCCGGTTCGACAACTGACACCACGAAACTGATGATGACGATGATGATGATGATGAATTGAACTAACCAAAGATGGAAAGAAGCTGGCTTCTTATGCTTGAGAAAGTTATATTGCATAACTCATATTTAGACTTCAGTCTTAAAGTAAATATATAGTCCTAACGGTATTAGGGCTGAATGGTGGAAGAAATGTATTCTTTTAAAAAGCCTAAATTTCTGATGCCTGATGCCTCTTTCTTTACATAGACACCACGAAACAGAGAGCGAGATCCTAGCCCTGACGCGCCTAATCTCCATACCAATATTGTCAGTCATTGTGGTGACTAGCCTTGCCAGTTTGGAGTGCGGTCTGAGTAACTTCTTCTCCTTTTGTTGTATGAATATGTGTACCTTGAATGAGTGTGTCGTACGGATGAGGAGTGAAGTGTTGAGAGGGGACATGCCGTATAAGGGATGTCTCTTGTTGGCAAGGCAACATGAACTCGCTCGTCACCATTTGTGTCTCTTACAAAGGCCATGTCAACCTTTTTGTCTCGGCCGAGAACACCTGGGGGTCCACAGGGGGAGCGCCGAGTGAATTGAGGCGGTGTATATCAAGTGGGATGTGACTTGACTGCGGTAGATTACTTTCCTCGATGGTATAGACGCCGTCTATGGCCTGTTGAATATCCTTCTAGACTTCGGTCTTAAAGTAAATGTGTAGTCCTGACGGTATCAGGGCTGAATTGTGGAAGAAATGTGTTCTTTTAAAAAGCTTAACTTTCTGATGCCTGATGCTTCTTTCTTTACATAGCATGCAACATGCCAAGTTCATTAAGTGGAACTATGAGTTTTCTATTCAGTGAAACTTATATACATCAAACAATCGGTTTTCTTGACCAAATTACAGACTGCTCAGAATGGCAATTCCTGTCACCATAGCATCATACATAGATCCCCAGTCGGTTCTTAATTCTTTGTGCATTCTGGCTGAGTCATCGAAAACCGGAGTCATGTGCCTGCCAAACCCGACTCACCGCTTTCTCCCGTTCGATAAGCAGGCTTATAACACTAACCAATAACAAGTTGACGCATCTATTCCATACTTAATACGACATCATCACATACGTCGTCGTCGATAAGGATCGCCAGTCACGGAATGACTACGGATAGCAAGAAGCGATCGCGGCCTGAAACGAACAAGATTCACGCTGAATGCCCTTTCAGCATTATCTATTCGGACAACAATTCAAATGTCAAAACAAAACAACCAAAAGGAAAAAGGATGACTAGAAGCACCGAGACGGACAAGAGCGTGGTTCAAGGCCTTCAGCAACAGACATTTGACTTCCTCGACTCAAACGCGGATGCTCACTACATCGTACAACCCAACGAGAAATGGGCTGGTATGACCCGCTACGCCAACTTCATTAGGGATGGTACCAGATACTCAGTAGGAAATTTCGCCAAAGTGGCCAACGAACAAAGCGTCAAGCGACAATGCACAGATACGGAAGCGGAGTCTGGGCAGCCGATACTTGACTGGATAGCACGCATCCTCGAGATACGAGCATCCGATCCACTGCACGTTTACGCGCGGGTTGCTTGGATGTATTGGCCATACGAGCTTCCCTCAGGAGGCAGTCATCACTATGGACTGCGAGAAGTGGCCATATCGGATCATATGGATATCATCAATGTGATGAGTGTCACTGAGCCTGCGGTGGTTAAACGAGCGAGTATTGCAGAAGAGGAGGAAATTGGGGATGCATTCCATTACCGACAGGCGTTCAACTGCCGCAGTCGTGTTCTGTCAGAGCTTGGTGAATGAACCAGATGTGTTGGAACTGGTAAAGTGATGTTCAAGCTAATCGGCATTTATAAAACATGGCCGTGACAGGCTCAGGCCTGCGACTCCTAGGTCGGCCAGTATGTGAGAACAAGAGCTTCCTGGATGAGCTGTGTCACGCAATGATCGCTCATTTCGCTAACACTGCAAATCTTATCAGATGCAACATCTCCTTGATGCCGCAAAATTGGAGAATAAAAATGTGGTTGGGTAAAAGCGAGGGAATTACTACGTGTGACATAATACCAATAGCATACATTCAAGACTATTCTGATTGCTTTTAATGAAGCAGTAATGTTTTTTTAGTTTAATCTAACATCTGCCACTTTTCTTTGAACAAGACCACAGTTGATTTGGGACAGATCTTAATCGTGAAGGAAGTAAGTTGCTGCGTAGTTATGCCACTGCTGGATCTCAGATGGTTGTCATGGTTGGCACACTAGATTTCTGAATGCCTCCAATTAGATCCAGAAGGAACACTATTGAATTTGAAATCATACGAACGCACTGGCCTTACAGTAGTCAGGAGAGGAAGGGCGACACGTCCTGTACCATCAGCACGATGGTTCAACACCTTTGCGATACTGATATAGCTATTGCCAGGGGTCACTGAGTTGGTAGAGCCAGGTGAGAGGGAAGACTTGGGGGGAAATAATAGAGCTAGAAGAGTAGATAGGGGTAGCGAGCTCAATTGGATATGCTTTCCTACGGGATGTTAGGCCATCATCAATATGGTATTGTCGTAAACCACTCATGAAAAGCTCCATTGTTTTCATCAAGCGGAGTGCCAAGATCAACGACGTCAGGCTCAACTACACATTTACGTTTCAGTCAGGAGTCTATAAGTGGAGTAGTATGATAGGACTCACAAGGGTCATGCAGAGGCGAAACAGCGGAGGCAAGGCTTGCATGGGTAGTCATGATGAGCGATAATGAATGACGATGGTTACATTGTTGACGTACGCTCAAAACATGACGGATACCAGGTATAAATTGTTATATTAACAGACAAACAGTTAGAGCTTGTCTTGTTAACCCCAGACAAACAGTTGCTAGTTGTTCTGAAATCTATCCAGTCAGTGAGATTATTTAACCAACCTCGTGATAGAATGGCACAAATGAAGGCACTTTGACCGTAAGTACTAAGTGGAACTTGTCAAACACGGGTCATGGAGGTAATCGGCTTTGCTTGTGTAGCCCTTGGAAGCTACGTTCCTATCTTCCATGGCATCAACACTACCAGACGATACCATATTGGGATGCTTCTATTTGGCAGCGGATTTATTATAGTGGTTATTAATAGAGGAAGAAGAAGTCAGACTTAGTGACGAGGCTAAGGGTATTTATATACCTTACAGGCAGAAGGTTCTATTAAGAAAGTCATTCTATAAGCTTTGTAGTTTTTTAAGAGAGTTTATTTTATTGGAGTTATTAGTTATAGTGGCTTAAAGTGTCTTTATATAGTGTTTTTTATATATATAACCTTAATCTATCTCCCTGGGGATATATTAATAAGGTTAAAGCTAAATATCATATTGGGAGCATAAGTCTTTAAAGCCTGCCTTGTGTCTAATTGATAACTTCAACTAACTTGCACTGCTCAACTGTGTAGCATACAAAATCCAACCCTCGAGAGGTCTCCTTAAAGCTATCCTCACTTTTTAAATCCCACTGCATCTGATAAGACCTAATCTCGAAGTACCTGTCTTTCCACCGAGTCCTAAAGTGCATCTAGAAGAGCAGAAAGCTCAATATTGCTGTTAGACCCAGTTCTTAGAGATTTATAGTTAAGGATGCCATTAGCTAGAAAAGGCATAATAGGCAATAGTAGATTCTTATAGATAGGAAGTAAAGTTTCGGTATTTAAAACCCTAACCTTCTTACTAAAAGCTATAGTAGACTTGCTAGAATGTTTATATTTTGGTATTAGGATATAAAATATTCTAGTTAATAGTGTAATTCCTTTTGATAATAGTAATGCATTTCCTGCTAGAGATAAGTATGGTATTGACGCTTTGATAGATGCTCAAGAGGACTTCTAACTCTATATTAACTCTATAGATAGGTCTGGAATATAATAGCTGGCCTTCTTAGACAATGATGAGCGACTTGGTTATAAGATTTAGTTTGGCTGGTTTTTTATTGTCGTTTATCTTATTCCAGAAGGTGTGGAAGATGTATCTTCAGAGACAGTGTTTCTAAATCATTGCATCCCATTTTCCAGGGAAATTCCGAGTTCTGGGATCCCTGCCTAGGGTCAGGTCCTTTAGGAATGATAGTGATGATCGTGGTTTAAAGGTCTTTCTGTAGCAGAAGTATGGGGTCGGCATGTTGGTGTGTTTTGATACTTAGTATCTGGGACGGTATCGGTGGTTGTTTAAGTTATCGTGCAGTGCACTAAGTACTATTACCAGAACCTTTAAAGGTCCAGTGTTCCAGGTATCGATACATTTTGAGTTTATATATTCTGCTTATGAAGTAGACGATTAAGAGGAAAGCAAACGGCGCCTGAAAGGAGCCATTTGGACGGTATTAAATACTTAGCAATTTATAGTCAGGCATACCATTCCATCTTTTACAACTTTTATCTGTAAGAGAACGAACTATCCCATTATAAGGACACCTTAGGATACCTTTATGATTTAAAGTTGCAGAAAGGCAAGTAGCAATCATTGATTATTTAGCATGAGATACAGAGCTATACGGTTAGTGTGAATAATAAGTCTAAGAAGTTGCCTTAAAGCTTTTATATTCTTAGCAAATAAAAGCAGCTTTGCGATTCCGATGTGTCTTATAAGAGGAATAAAAGAATAGCAATGCGAAAAAGTGCTTTGTGGATTATAGATATACTTTCTCTTTGTTTTGAATATGCAGTAGTAGCGCGTTGGGAAAGGGTAGTGATGATGCTGTATATTTCTTTGCCGATTGCTTCAGATATAGACTACTTTATTGTGACTTTTTGCATACATGCTTTGGCGCGTCTACATCTAATAGTATTGGGTAGTTACCGGTGTATAAATGGTTCTTGATGCAGCATCTAGCTGTGGTGGTTTGTAACTGACAGGAATATCATGGCATGTTGGACATGGTGTGACGTTTCTGTTGCTTAGTGAGACCTTGAAGGAAAGAGGGTTGCCATTCTGGTATGACTGGAACCAGAGGTTTAGTTGATTAGGCAGGGGACCTGACCTCTTACGGACCATTCCAGTGAGAGGGAAAGAATTGATTTACTCTGAAAACAGAAAGCTAGGAATGGACAATGCGGCTCTGTGATCCGTAGGTAAGGTGAGATTAGAAAATGCAAGTTTCGTACTAATCTGAATTTGATAGATTGCATCCAAAACAGGCGAACTACCATGGCCACGCCTGTCAGCAAGTCGTTCTGTGTCTGCCTGGCTTCCTGGCTTTCTTGGCGGCCTTAAACCATTTATCTGAGGTCCAGTTTATAGCTGATCGATGGCTGTTATTATTGAGTTGGGTCGAGCGCTACTTTTATCTGTTGGAAATGTACTTGAAGCGTCCGGCCGTTGTATAACCAGAGCTCTATGGATTCTTGGAACTGGCCACGAGTAGATCAAGTTCCTTACTGATGGTAGGGCCATGACCATGGTATGTTAGGGCCCTGGTTTCAGTTAATATCGACAGCTGTAGGCCTTTAGGCGGGTTCTTAGGAAGTCTCAGATCCCGTATGAGAGGAATATAAGTTCGTTGCGAGAAAATGATCTGTATTGGGACAGGAACTTGAAATTGAAATTGTAAGTGGTGTCTGAAAAAGGCTGGTGGCAGCGATGGATCTGTCCGAGGACGTCATGGTCCCCAATCTGGGTGTAAACAGGCGAGAATACTAGAAAGAGTCACAGCTGAAGTTTCACAAATGAGCTTAAGCTGGGACTCATTCAGTATCATGGTGAGCTTCTTAACAAATAAACCAAGATCATCGGGGCACGCAGAGAATACAGGTGAGCAAGGAGGCAACGCAGGCTTGGTACCATAAAACAACAATTGACAATATACTCCACACAAGCATCCATGTCTATTTGTCGAAATGGCTGCTGCTTTAGGACGTTTTGAAGGTGTGGAAGTAGAATCTGATGGGAACTCCATGCTTCAAATGCTCCAATTCAAAAATGCTTTGCAGGTGGCTGCAGAAATAGCCTTTCCTATCTTGTCAAGTCCTAGGATCTAGAGAGTCACCTCTGTGTGCAAAAATGGAATAGGAGCGTCTCCTGGATACTCCGTATACCACATTTCATTGTTTATTGAGCTATTCAGAGACGCTCCCGTTCAAGGGAAGGCATTCCACTGCCGACCATGTAAACGGTGATTCACATTCTTTACAATGCCACGACCTTTCTAACAGCAGTTACATGAGGCTCCCAACGCCTCGATCACAACTTGGAAGGTTGAAACATCAGCTCAGCCGACAAGACAGCAAATCTTAACACGTATAATATGTAGTTCGTGACTGCATCGACCTGTTGCACCTTTCGTTCTTCTTCTTCATAGCCAGATATAGGCTGGCGAACTATTCCTTGCCCCCAAGATGCCCGGCGGTTGGGCTCTTTCCTTTCTCAATAGCATCTTTGGACCTTGATCCGCCGGATTGGGCGCTCGCGTCCTCTGGAGACTTCATGCCAGTCTGCTTCTGCTTTGCTTTGTCGGCTGGGGGCGTCGGGCCTGGGTGCTCCGCTTCGTGTGTTGCTTGCGAGTTAGGGGGCTGATGCTTGGGATTGGAGCCAACTGGGTCTCCATCGCCGTCTCCGTAGCCCTGTGTTGCAAATTTACTCCTCTGTAAAACCTGAGGAGCTCGGGAGTTGATTGTGTTGCGCCTGATGATATGGCTTAGGGCTAAAAGGCCGTGGCCGTTTACAATCCGAAAGCTTGACATGATGTAAAATAAATTGAACGATAAGGTGCTATTGTGATCAACTGTGATCAGTAGGGAGCTTAATTCCTTATGGTGATGAAAATTTAGGAGTACAAGTAATATAAATGTCAATAGCTGTAGATATAGATTAAAATTATTATGACATCATAGACTAGTGTTTAAGCGTCATGATGCTTTATCAGGGCTTTAACACTGGATTTAATGATGTCAAAGTCGAACCCCACTAATTTGAAGTTCGCAATGATGGTGTTGCACAATATTGAATGATGCACCTTGATCCAGAGCAGTACAACCAGTCATATTACTCAGCAATGTCTTGTCAGTATCTGTGATTGGATCAACCTTGCAATCGTAAGTGAATCAACGTGCAACTCAATGACCAGTCAAGGGTCCCTAGGAAAAATAAAAGCGGGAGAATAGTCTCTCTAATGATGATTACGTACCTCTTTCAAACCAATCCAACGCAAGGTCAATGAATCTTGATTTTCTCATCTTTTTTATTGCTTCCCTTCTGACATAACGTTTTTAACCCACCGCGGCAGCAATCGGACCGACGAGCTTTTTCGGCTTCATGGAAACTACCAAACACTTGGCCTACCTATGATCGCCAGATTTTCAAGCTGTCAGCTTGCGCCTTGGCAATCACACCACTTTCATCCCGATAGCAAACCTCTTGGACAAACATGAACGCAATATGGAAATCTATTTGTCATCACAGATAAAAAGAGGCACCCGCAGAGGTTATGCGCATCTTGGGCAAGGTATATATGCTGGGACCAGTCTAGCATGTTTACTGTCAATCTGGAAAGCACACAACGCGCATGCCCATCTTGTACGACCGAGCCCCGACTGTTTGTTTCTAAACTGCTTCCTCCGAAGCATGGACTCGAGCCATGGCGTTGCCCGACTTTGATTTCTTAGATTCTGATGATGTGGAAATCCGAACGTTCTTCACAGAATCTAGTAGTCTACCACGACGACTTTTCGAAGCCGAGTGCAGTGGACAAGACGACCAAACGAGACCAATATTCCCTCTCAATTCTCTCTCAACCTTGCTTCCGTCGTCGAAGATAGCTGAGGAAATGCCACGTTTTCACCATCGACAAGAGTCTCAAGTAGTGCAGGAACCCTAGGCTTTGTCAAGAATATTTTGGATTACCTAACTCCATGACCATTCTATGAGCATCTTCATGGCAGTTCCAGCGTTCTCAGACCCCTGCCGATCGCTGCCAGGAATGGAATTAACCCCAGTCAACCCATTTGTCTGCAGCCTAGTCCAGCTTACTATCCACCTACTGGAGCAAGCATGACGGGTGGCAACATCGACAACTGAACGGCAGCAAACCGAAGAGGGAGCCGCATACAGCAAGGGGGTCAGGGCAACAGAGATTCCATCCGCAACTTAGAGGAGCGCACCATGGAAGAAGGTTTTATGGGAAACCAGAATACCTGGCACTGAAGTCGCGAAGCCTGACGAGGGACCACTACCCGAATCAACCTAAGGCAAAGGCGCCTTTACTTAATGGCCGCCAACCCACCACCGATGCCTGTTGTCCTTAGCAGAAAAACAGACTTGTCCTCACTTCCGAATCCCCCGCCTACAATGCGGCCCCCAAACTTCGCCGCCGACATTACTACGAGTTCGCGAATATCAATACCACGATTACAACGTTAAGCTTGAACGTTCTTGTTATCGGTTGCAACCTTGAACATCTTCCTCCTACTGCTTGTTGCCTCTCTTCCGGAGACGAATTTGACTGTTGCTCAGTGTTCCCCTGGGCAAGCCAACTCAGACTGTCGTTAATGCCGACCATTTCGACAAGCAGAAGGACAACGAAAAATTCCTTGCCAATGTTATTGATACTACTCAAGCCGTATGGCCCCCTGCTATACCCTGGGTCGAGGATTCTCAGTCACAACGCCATCCGCCCCAGGTCCCTTATTCTCGGCCTCCCCTATTGTAACCTCATCTGACTTCAATGGCCACTAGTGCAACCTTTCCTTTCGACCTTATTACGACTTTACTACCTTACCTGTACACACAATAATACAGTTCGGCTGGAGGTACGTCCGATAATTCAGGTAATAAAATTAGATAAGGATCTAGCTTGATGTTAGCCTGAACCTCATTCTCGGCAGTCTACAGGTCAGTAACTGTAAAGTAATACATATGTCTCGCCTTTTGTCTTGTTAAACAGGTCAATACTATTTGGGTTAGATATAGTTTGCGCAGTGGCTTGGGTCTGTAACAAATAATGCCAGGGCGTCTGAGAAAAAGTGAGCTAATAACTGCCCTTCGTTTCTTTTGACTATAGCTGCTGCTATTACCATTCGTTTTGGCGACATATAATCAGAAGGAGTGCGTTGGGTAGTACGAATGTGTTACCTACCCTCGAGGTTTAGCAGATTATCCAGCATATGAATTGTTAATAAAATGGGCTATAAAGAAACAATTCATTCTAATAGTAACCTAATTATAAATTGTTGCAGACTATGTAATTTACGGAGGGATTTATCTATTAACTGCCATCAGACAGAACTCAAAATCTCGTGTACCTTTCTTTTATTGTAGGTTTTGGACAGGCTGAAAGGGGCAAATCTAAAAAAATGCTTAGCATGAGAAATTAATTTTCGATAGCTGCCTGTTATACGAGTGCTTAACATGATTTTTGTGTTAAGGTTAAAGCAGGCTCTTGAAAAAGACATATTGTGCACATCGAGGAGTTATATTCAATTGTATGGCATCGGTCTGTAGCGCCACTCGAGTGCTGTCTCTCGGTCTTCTTATTCGTGATAAACTCAACTCATTTCACTTCTTTTCACAGTTATTGCCTCCTTTTTGCCCCTTGACTTGGCTTTATATTCCATGTCCTCAGTGCCAGCCTTCATTTTATGCTCCCACCTTCAATGTCCCATTGAACATCATCCTCCAACATGCCCGAGAGCGCATCTTGGCCCCCAGTTCCCTTGCCCAGAGATAATTACGGTCAGCGCATATAAAGCGCATTTCAGCGAATGTGCCATCTGTCAGGATCCTTGCCTCGGGGACTCCTCCGCGACTACATGTCTATGAGATGGAGCCAAACTCTCGTAGAAGCTCTTATGTCGACTGTTGAGGCATGTGAAGACCCCGGACGTGCTTTCACTCTCTGTTTTCTCCTTGTACGTCTGAGGGAACGAGTATAATTGATCAAGGGCGGCCCTGGAACTACGGCAATCGTCCTCGAGGCATATGTCTTAATTTTGACGATTGATGATAGAGGAAGAGAGATGCTATTAAGAGAGTGTTACCAAGAGTATTCATTATAATAGAATAAATCTTTCTGGCTATACTACACTTAAATCGATGTTAAAGAAGGACAAATGGTTTATAAGATCCTCAGAAGACCAACGTTATGCTTAGAGTAAAGGCATCAATATGTAGCCTTGAGAGCTGGGCTAAGAACACCTTGCAACTAAGTTGGAAACATTACGATACGCTCTTAGAGCTTCTCCATCGGTGGTGTAGATGCTGCACTGGGCTGGCAAACTCTGTACGACACCAACTTAGTGTCCCCCAGAGACATACAGACACTTTAACCGGGGGTCGCTTTAGATCCTGGACAGAAAGACAAAATTTGAATGGCAAGGTATATAAGCTATATTTAGAAGTACAACGTGATAGGCTCTGCTTTCGGGCCTGCTGCTGGAATTAAGTAATGATGAAACTCACCAACTAAGTTCATCAGGAAGTCATCATATACTGCCAGGACTACATCATTAAAAAAAAAAAAAGATAGGTCACAAAGACCAGTTTTTACCACAACTGCAAGTACAGATCAACCCACCTGGAAGAAGAAGGTAGAAATGGATGTACAGCGAGCCGCCGGGTCATGTTCGCCCACATCCCGAGAACCAAACCAGGGATCCATGACATGAAATACCGCATGTGGCGAATCAGGGAGTCTTATTTACCAACATATTGATGTGACAATCACGCCTTGACGACGATCAACAGGTGAAAACGGTCCTCCTGCCAACTCAGGTAGTCAATGCACGACGGACCTTTTATCACGTAGCATTGCCAAGACAAAAATACAAGCAGCGGCGAGAAGCCAAAAATCAGTTGTGACAGTCTGTCCGAGAATAGATAAAAGAAACCATCTTTCACGTCTCTGGTCTGTTGCATCAGTTCAGTTCGAGCCTCCAACTTCATTTATACAACTGTTACTACTCTGCGCTGTTATTATGCATCTTCCTACCTCAATTGTCTTGGCATTGGCTACCCTAGCCACGGCTCATCCTGGTGAGGATCATCACGATGAGCTTCAGCAGCGTCGGTCGTTTGAAGCTGGTGCTGAGCGTCTATCCTTGCGCCACTGTGCTGGAAAACTTGAGGCTCGAGGCGTGACTGACCGCAACATCAAGCGTCGTGCCGCTTTAATCGAGGAGCATCGCCAGAAGCGTAAGAATTGACAACCAACCCCACCTCCTGACTCGTGCCTTTTCTAATGAGGATCCAGGGGGTATTAAGAAGCGCGATCTCGAGGACGTGCTCAACACCGACCACAATAAGACCGACCTCGGTTATACGCCCAACACGCCTGCCGAGACTCTCTTTGCAGGACAGAACTCGTGCGTGCTGACACCCGAGGTCACTATCGGTCCCTACTGTGAGTTTTCGTCGGCCATAAAAACGATAGAAACTAATAACTACAAGATGTTAGTGGGGAGTCTATTCGTCGCAATCTCACGGACGGCCAGGAAGGTGTTGACCTTATTCTTGACTACCAAATTATCGATGTAGACACCTGTGAGCCTGTCCCAGACTTGTATCTCGATATCTGGCACTGCAACTCGACTGGTGTTTATGGTGGTGTCAACAACCAGGGTAATGGAAACTTTAACGACAAGACAAACATCAATTCCACATTTGGTCGTGGCATCCAACAAACCAATCAGGACGGAGTCGCTCAGTTTGAGACTCTTTTCCCTGGCCACTATATCGGCCGTACAACTCATATCCACATCCTAGCTCATGCAAACGCTACCGTGTTCGAGAACAAGACTCTTGGTAACGAAATCTACAGCAGCCACATTGGTCAGACCTACTTTGACCAGGACTTGATTGATCAGGTTGAGTTGCTTGCTCCGTACAACACCAACACCCAGCCGTTAACTACCAACGCACGTGATGGGATTCTAGCCGACACTGCGAACCAGGACTTTGACCCGGTTGTTGAGTGGACACTTCTTGGCGACACCGTCGCCGAAGGTGTCTTTGGCTGGTTGGCTTATGGCATCAACGTTACTGTTACTGACAAGGTCACTCCTGCAGCTTTCAGATATGAGGATGGTGGGCATACCAACCCTGACTTTAGCATGGGCGGTCCTGGTGGCCCTGGAGGTCCGCCAGCGGGTGCAGACGAAGCCTAGGATGCCACGAGCAATGCCGGTTAGACTTTGAAACATTTAACTTTAGTACATAATGATTTATGCTTAACCGGGGAAGTTGTAACAAAGGTTCTGCCACACATGGCTCATGATCCTTCCAAAACAAGTAGGGCGAGGCACTTGGCAAGAGAATAGATGTATTTTATTCCTTGATACTGTACTCCAGAATGAGGATTTCTGTATCATACTTCAATTGCTGCTATGTTAGTATGAAATCTTGGATCTGCCATTTATTCCCCAGGTCTCTCCTACGCTTTGAATCAGGACTCCTTGCTGCTTGAGCCCAATGGCTAAATCATAAACTTATGATGGTCTACAGGTCTCCACTATCTCTCTCTATGTAGCCCACCTCGGTAGGAATCCAATATGAGAAAGAGATGTGTGGGGAGTGGAGTCGTGAGGTTGTGGTTGTTCCTGGGGGTAGCAGCGGAATTGGAGACGTTGTGGCGTCGAAATTGCCAAATTGGGTACTACGGTCCTGATCCTAGATCGGAACCCGACTCCTACTAAAAGAAATAAAGTTCAGGCCTGAACCTTAATGATAAAACTACGAAGGGGACTTTCGGGCTGGGATCCTTGTTGCCGATGGTGCAGAGGAGCCATGCCGGAAACAGAATAGCTCCCGAGGCAGTTTTTCCTTTTGGAGACGTCAAGAGTCGGTCAAGAGGATCACAACAACACTTGGTTCCGGGGAGGGGATCCGGGGAGAGAAACCAGGGGGGCACGTATAATGAATGACGTATAGGTCGCAGGGGTTACAAACTTCTTAGTTGCTTAAGAATGAATTCTCCGTAGGATGGATAGATGCTACCCTATGATATGAGAAGGTTATACGATAGTTATGGTTGCACTGCCGTACCTATAAGCGACAAGATGCATAGTATACAGTATTTACTAGATCCAACCAAATATTGGCAGACGTCAGATTTGTCTCTGCACTCAAGATACACTCGTCTGTTTCCAGATACATCGCAGAGAAACAATGGAAAGTCCTGACCAAGAGGAACTCTTTCTCAATTAATGCATAAATTAACCGTCCATGCAAGTCTCAGACGCATATCTGGAGACATTATAAGGATTTGGGCCCAATATATTATGACCTCTTGGTCTGACTGTATTAATCGCTGGTTATAAACTTATGCTAGGTCGGCAATATAGTTGGCAGTTTCTTTAATCCAGTTTAAATTAAATTAATGCAGTAAAAGTATATTAATTACCTTTATAAATATATTAAGCCGGCTTTAGTTAGACAATAGATCAATATTGAGCTATTAGTCTATATAATTTAAGGCTAGTTTTTACTTAAGTAATAATAAATATAAAGTAATAAGCTATAAAGGTAAAGGGGTAGTAATATAAGCTATATTATATTAAATACAGTTAGTATAAATATATAAAATTCTAAAAAATAATAATAATAATAT
>JABFFG010000414.1:0-42530 GCA_013623685.1 Fusarium transvaalense
GGCGCCAGCGGAAGCGGAGGAGGGGGAGGGTAACAGCGGCAAAGAACCTTGAGTTTGCTGCTGAGGATGTTGAAGATGTAACGGTGGTTGCTGCTTCTGCAAGTAATGAGATGTTTGAGGCGGCTGTTGGGAATCAAAAGATTCGCTGGAGCTGAAGGCGGTGTTATGGGACGAAGACAAGGCTGAATGGGGGGTTATGGTGGAAGGATTGTTGGCGCTGCTGGTATTGGCACTGGCGCTGGCGCTGTGGTGCGACTGTGGGTGAGATTGAGGGTGGCCGAAGTGGGCGCTGTGGGAGGCTGAGTCCGCCTCGTCAAGGAGCTGCTGGTGCTGCTGGACTTGGTAGTGTTGATCCTGCGGGAGCTGCTGGTGCTGTTGTTGTTGAAGCTGCGACTGGGGTTGATGACTTGGTTGACGCTGGTGGCCTGTCGGTTGAGCTTGAGGTGCCGCTGCACTACCGGTTGAGGGAGGCTGGTTGCTGTTGTTGTTGTGGTTGTTCGTCGTCGTTGTCGCGGGCGTCTTGGGCGGAGTTCGCGGCTCGTTGAGCGCATGCGATGACCGATTGCTGTGCTTTCCGAGGAAGTTCCTCATACTGCGACTGCGATTGCCGTTGCGGACGGCAGACAAGGTGAGGGAAGTCGGAGGAGGAATTATTCGCGCACAGCGAAGTGTTGAGGTAGGTGAGGTTTTGGGACGGAGAAAAAGAAACGGACGGGATGGAAGAAGTTGAGAGATATGATTTCAATACAATGTTGGGTTATTGAAATCGGGGGCAGTCCAAAAGAACCCTAGGTAAGTGATCTGTAGGTCTAACGTACTAAGGCAACCTGTAGGTGGTTAGTAGGTTAGTAGGAGCTAGGAACCTAACAGTGATGGGCACCACCGATCGGACGGGACGGGATGTATGAACTGAATTAAACCGAATTTCATATTACTACAGCCTTCATGGACGATTCGTAGTGCATGTTCAGCACCTGGGCTTGTTCGGCCCTCCCTAGGTCGTGGACACACCCAAACAAAATCCCTGGGATCCATCCTTGATTACCTAGGTACCTCTAATACCCTGTCAGGTCCATTCCTCCTACTGTAAGTTAGGTTCCTTCCTACCTGTGGAATTGGGTAGCAGACGGGAGGGGCTGAGGTACAGGTTCATAGATATATCCATCCATGGATACCTAGTACCACTCACTAAGTTGTCTTTGGAGTGTGATCCGAACTGCCGACGAAACCAACTGCGTAGTGGAGGATGACTGCTCGTAAACACGGAATTCTTCGTGGATACTTACTTTCTGTTGAGACAAGGATAATCTCCTGGGATTCCTCGATTACAGCACAGCCTCTGCAATAAGTGGCGCTACATCCATCCGTATGCTGACAGGCAGCCGAAATCACGATACTGTGAAGCGAAGACCTTGAGTCCATTCTAGTTGCCCTAAGGCGGAGATTCTTTGTGCATACCTGCTAATCATCCCGCTGGTTCTTGTCGTCTGAATGGTTTGTTACCTCTAGGCCGATCTTGAGTTATTGAAGCATTCGGTTTCTAATTGCAATATACTATTGCCCAGCTGCCGTGTTATACTTCATTCTACCTATGTACCTATGCTTGAACCTGGAGATGGGGTCGGGTAGCATTCCTCTAAAAATTCGGATGGTCAGCAACGTTAAGCGTCTGCAGAAGTTCATCCACTTCCAAGCTCTCCATCCGTGTCAGCTGCAACCCGTTCTATCAAAGTAGCAGAACTATTGGTTCCGTAGAGTTTTGATCGTCTCTCGCTTGCATCTCTTCATCATCAGCCTTGTCGGATATTGTCTTTGATAGAGACAGAGTGGGTGGTGGGCTGGGCCTGGCCCGTTCTAGAGGAGGCTGTGTCTGTGGGTTAGATCCATCCAATGTTTGATCCTGCGCTCTGGATGTATGGCGCATGCTATCTGACCAGTCAGTTGAACCTATCGTATCCTTGAACATTTTCTTATGCCATCGTTTGAGGAGGATTATGGCAGTAATGAAAGCTCGCAGACTTCGTACATGCAAACCGTTCAGCATATAAGCACTCATTATTCTGGTCTCTAAATGCCGGTCATTTTGTAATTCGACTCTTCGGACGCCATGTGAGCCGTGCGTACCCTGTGATGGATGTGATACTATGAATAGTAACTCATAAGCTTCCTGTCAGACCGGGATGTGCTGCTACTTACTATTGAGTGTGCCACTAGATCAGCCGCATTGTTGGACATTTGGATTTTTATCATGCTATCGCTAAAACTTGTTAGGGTCTCAGCTACCTACCTAGTATAGTCATGACTTTTCGATATTAGGATTTGGGATAGTATATGGATGACTGGAAAAGAAAAGACAAATGCCAGAGTTCCGCTCCATGTATTGATTTGTTGTGGGTAGTTGACTGTGATCTCAACAATCAATCAATAGCAAGCTACCATAAAGTGTCATACTGCACTGCTACTATTACACAAAATCAAAGATGCCTAATTTAAATCACAAGTGATATAAAAATGATCGATGGTCAAAGCAGCCTGATGATTGACTCAGGTTGAGCCTGAGCCCATCACAAGTCCAGGGTAAGCTCAGATTGGAAGATCTCCGTAACGCGGCGATTAATTAATTCAGCGACCGCCACTTAATAGTATCTTTAATAACTGGAATTCACTCTTAGAGACTCGGTTTCCCAAAAATCCAGGCTGTTTGCAGTAAAACTTTTATAAGACAACACCCCGCGACCTACTATCACGTCCATTCACCACTCTCCCTAAATCAACATGTGTTTTGGCGCAACCTGCCCAACTTGCTGTAAGTTCCTAGAGCTCTACACCATAAACTTCCAGGTTATGAGATACTCATGAAAATCCCCTTCAAACAGCAAAAAAGTCATGGCGTGGATGCGGTAACCATGTTCAGCAAGTATTCAATCAAGTGCCCAAGTCGCAGTGGTGCACATGTACTCCGAGAACCAAGATCGATGGTACAGAATACCCCCCGGCGGTCCCAATGCAGATTCCAGGCTTGAGCTGGATCACGGGCATGCTTGGAGGAGGTTCCCGTCAAGACAGCGGCAGTGATAAGAAACAGGACTTATAAAAGCGTTGAATCTTTCCTTATAGGGATAGACCCTTGCCATGTAAAGTACCCAGCTGGTTAGTATGTATTGCCTATGTATGCGACCGAGGGGGCGATCAAGAGACCGGAAGTCGGTCGTTGAACTTCATGACATCCGATAGGGCGTCGAGTCATGATGTGCAATTGCCGAGGTTCAAGCATGGGGGCAGATACTAGTAGTTTATAGAAACGGTCCTGTATTGTAACAAGGTCCCATCAAGAAATGTTAGAGCCATGTGACCTTACAAAGTCAGAGAGCCTACTGAACGTCAGGAATACTAATAAATCAAATCACGTTACATCTTTCTCAGAGAATAATCTACATACATCCAACCTATACATATCTGGTCGGCCTGGTCCGTTCGTCATGAAGTGTGGGGAGATGCCCAGAAACCCCAAAGTTAGAGGTGGAGAAGACTTTACTCAAGAGGGAACAAAGAAGCGACAGCGACAAGCCGATAGGTAATAGAGTAACTTTCATAGGGCGTGATTTGTTGAACAAGTAACCAATTTTGCACTTATCTTCCGGTTACGCAGTAGAAACATCTCCCCGCATAAAGAGAGAGATTGGAGTCATATCAGAGTTAGTACGTTTATCTTAGATAGCATAGCTCCTTCGATTCGGTATTGTGATAAGAAGCTTGATGCCACTCCTTTGGCTGAATTGACTCTTCCTTTTCTTCTACGCAGTCCAGACACGATATCCTGGCCCACACCGCCGCCATGTTGATATTATCACCCAGCTTCATATCTGGAGCCGCTGCTCTGTTCCTCGTCGTTCATATCATCATCCGCCTGACTTCAGCGATAGCAAAGATCCCCGGCCCATTTGTATCAAACTTCACCTCGCTTGTACTGAAATGGCACGAACTCAACGCCAACCGTACCGTGTATATTCATGAGCTACACAGGAGATACGGCCCAGTAGTCCGTGTTGCGCCTAACGAAGTCTCTTTTACCTCCGTCGCTGCCCTCAAGGAGATTTATGGCTCTGGCGGTAGTGGGTATGATAAGACGGAATTCTACGACCTCTTCCAGGTCTATGGGAAGCGGTAGGAATGCCACTACATGTTAACACACAGCTCGTGCTGACTGGATAATCCAGAACCATGTTCTCAACCTTGGTCAAAGGCGATGTAAGCTCACATGCAATACTATGAGGTGTACCCAGGTTAACACTTTACCAAGCACGCAAAGCGAAGACGAATGATTGGAGATCGGTATGCCAACAGTAATGTGATGAAAGCAGCCCCTTTGGCCGGTATCAAGGAACGATCCAAGAAGTTCCTTGAGCGTTGTGTCGAGTCTCCTGACAAAACGGCAGATGTCTTTGTAAGTTAAAATATGTGTCGTTTAAGACCATGACTAACAATGGATCAGAGAGGTCAGTACTGCCCAATGGACAAACCAAATATTGTGGGTTACGACTGATCAACACATACAGCGCTGCACGCATATGCATGCGATTGTGTCACGCATCAACTGTTCCACCCATATGGAAGCAACTGCTTGCAGGATAAGGATGATGAGGAGATGATGCACCAAGTTGCTGCTGACGATAGCTTGCAGAGTGAGTAATTGCCACCAAAGGGTCAAGACATTGCGGCTGATGCGAAACACAGATCGACTGGTCCAATACTACAGCCCAGTTCTTCACAGCCTTGGATCAAAAGTTCTTGCCAGCTTTGCCAAGCCTCGGTCGATTCCGTTGGCTGACAATTTTGTCATTGACAATGCCCAACAGAATGGAGCAGCGAACTTTACTGTTCTCAACCGACTGAAGGAGAAAGACAGCATACTCGATACCATGGACATGGCTGCCGAATGTCTCGACCATATGGCTGCAGGCATCGACACGACGGGTGATGTTCTGTGCTTCTTGATGTGGGAGCTCTCTCAGCCCCGATCGATCAAGTACCAACGTCTTTTGAGAGAAGAGTTCCTGAGAAAGGCTGACGTGCCCTTTGACGAACTGCCCATGCTGGACGCTGTGTTGAACGAGGGACTACGATGCTTCCCTGCCATTCCCATGTCTTTACCACGATATGTTCCACAGGGTGGTCGTGTCATCGACGGGTTTGCTCTGGCCGAGAAGACAGTGGTTAGTTGCCAGGCCATGTCAGTTCACCGAATCAACGACCATGTCTTTCCCGAACCTGACAAGTTTTACCCCGAGAGATGGTTGGAAGCTGAAGGAGATGCCGACCGACGACGACATCAGTGGGCTTTTTCAAGTGGAGGCAGGGGTTGCATTGGAAAACAGTAAGTAACAATCGTTGCGTTTCATATGAGAGAGGGGGGATGCTAATAACACAACACTTGCAGTCTTGCAATGGCGGAGATGAAGACGTTGTTGCGGGATGTTTATTCAAGATACGAAACGGAGCCAGATGAGTCGATGAAGAGTGAATCCATGGTAATGGATGATCAGCTGATTTCGTCACGACCTCTTGGAAAGCGATGCCTCCTCAAGTTTGTGCCAGTAAAGGACTGAATCAGGACGTACGTTGAAGGGAACATTATGAGGAGATAACCGCACGTTACAGCATGCATACCTGCCTTGAATATACGTGTCATACATACATACAGCGTCAGCACCATGCCCAGGCACAAAGTTTGATTGGTAACTAACTGGGCGAGAGGGACATATAGTCTATCATGTGCATTACGATTTAAACAAGACCTAGTAGTGAGAAACAAAGATGAGCCAAAGGGCTCATATAGTAGCAAACCGAAAACCAAACACAAAAAGAAACTTTATCAAGTACCTATAGGTTATGGATTTGTGGCTTCTGAAATCCGAATACTCCGAAGTGTGTACTGGCAGAAATTAAAGTCATCCATCCATCAAGGCCCGAGGTTAGGTAGTAGGTTGTCTCCATCCCGTCTGTACGGGCTTCCTGGATGTACAGTGTGAGGAAGATTCATCACCAGGCTCTTAAGTACTACCTACCTGGTAGGCTCCGCTCCAGAAGCCAGCTCTCCCACTGCTTAACAGTGGATAGCTGCTACCATTGATGGAACACTAAGGTATGAATCAGAAAAAGGCGCTGAAGTACAGTGAACGGTCGAGAACTAGGTAACCTAACGTTATGCTCCATGAATCAAAAATATCCTCAACATCTCTTATTAAAGTTTTACTAGGGTTTCGAATTTTGAAACATTCAGGGCATTTATGCTGCTTGAACGTGAAAATGGTTAATAATGTACAATAACACTTTGCTCGCCTACCTTAGTACCTACCTGTCATGGAGATACTAGTTACCTAGGTACCTAGTATCCAGTGAATCTGATACAATCCATGCCCGTCAAAGTTGTTTTGGTTTGATTGGCCTTGGGATATCAGGAATATCGGTCACTGAAAACATAGGAGCCCGACAAAGTCGATAGATATATTAGTTTTCTTTCCTTTGGAGTAGATTCTGTGGTTGTTCAATTTCCCCCCTCTACTTTACTCTGCAACCTAAGTACTACCTAATTTAGATATTAACTTTTCTGTTAGCCCCTTAGGTTTGTTTTATTCTTGGTGTTGAATTCCACTTGAGCTTGCTTGCTTGTGACTGACTGTGACAGGTTTTTTTTTCTTCCAGGTTGCAGCCTGCCCCATTCTCTAGCGTCTATCCAAAAAAAATCCCGGTCGGCCCTAACATCGCCCCTCACTCGTCCTTCTTAACTCACGTTGTTGCTCCTCTCGCATTTTTTTCTTCCTTTCTCCAACACCACACTGCATCTCGTCGAGACAGAAACCCTGCTTACCCAACATCCTCTCTATCTATCGCGCAAAGCGCACCTCGCTCTCAGTCTTGCCTGTTGACTCATCACGGTCGCAGCGCGCATCATTTACCTGCTCGCCTCTCGAACCTGCTCTCGTACCATCCCATTCATTGTGTTGGCTTAGGAGCATCTTCTGTCCTCGGTCATCGTTTGCTTCTTCGTAATCGGTACCCTCCCGAACACATATATCCGCCGAGCGACACTGCTGTTTATGTATCAGCACGACCAGCACTCCGTCTTCAGACACCTCTTCAAGCTGCAGTTATTTCGCATACCGCGAAAGCCTTGTAGCCCCGATATCAGTTCCGACGGTTGAAACCCAGCAACACCATAGTTGTCTATGCATTACCACCAGCATCCGATTATCATTCCGGCCTGCCACATGACAATCAAAACTCATCAAGAGCACTGAAACCCTCGTTGCTCCGCCCATCCTCAACTACCTTCTGCTACCAAGTCTATACATGACATCCTCGTCATCTCACGACTCTATCAATTACTAGCCTCGCCTACCAGCCTCGCCCTGTCACCTTTATTTACTACACAGTAACTATTCAATACCGTCATCATGGCTCTCGTAAACGTTCGCCGCGATGTTAGCGATGCTTTCTATCGTTACAAGATGGAGCGTCTTCAGACCAAGATCGAAGGTAAAGGAAACGGTATCAAGACCGTCGTTGTCAACCTGAGCAGCGTTGCCGCCTCACTTGCCCGCCCCGGTTCCTACGTCATCAAGTATTTCGGTTTCGAGCTTGGTGCCCAAACCAACATCGATCCCAAGGACGACCGTTGGATCATCAATGGTGCCCACGATGCCCCCAAGCTTCAGGATCATCTCGATGGCTTCATCAACAAGTTTGTTCTTTGCAAAGAGTGCAAGAACCCTGAGACCGATGTCGTCATTAAGGATGACTACATTCTCCTCGACTGTAAGGCTTGTGGTAAGCGTACCGATGTCGACCTTCGTCTGAAGCTCAGTGGCTTTATTCTCAAGAACCAGCCCAAGAAGGGTAAGAAGGACAAGGCCGAGCGTAGAGCTGCCAAGAAGGCTCGACAGAACGGCAACGCCGCTAATGGCACCAACGGTCACAACGGCGCTGGCAGCGATGAAGCTTCCGAGAATGGTTCTAACGAGAATGGTGATGAGGACGCCGGCAGCGATGATGAGTTCCAAAAGGTCCAGGCCGAGGCCGCTGAAGCCGCTCAGGAGAACGAAGTCAAGGAGCATGAATGGGCTGTTGACATGAGTGAGGAGGCCGTCAAGGCCCGCCAGGCCTCTCTTCCTGGCGAGTTCAAGCAGAAGCTTAACATTGGCGATGACGATGATGAAGATGGCGAGGGCGGTCCCACCGTCTACGATGAGCTTGGTGACTGGATTCAGTCTCAGGCTAAGGAGAAGGGCATCGACAACGTCGAATCGATCGACATCTATGTCAAGGCCAAGGAACTGGGCATTGAAGGCAAGCACCGCACCGTTCTTGTTCTTGTCCAGACCATTTTCGACAAGAACATTGTCGCTCAGATTTCTAAGCGTGCTAGCATGCTCAAGCAGGTATGTTCAATATCTTGACCCCCATCGATGTACCTGAAGGCTAATTTGGTCTAGTTTGTTACCTCCGAGCGCCACGAGAAGGCTCTTCTTGGAGGCACTGAGCGTCTGGTTGGCACCCTTGCTGCTGACCATCCTGAGATGTTCCAGTCCATTGTCAAGATTCTTCAGCTCTACTACCACCACGACTTGATCAGCGAGGAGGTTGTGACCAAGTGGGGTTCCAAGGCCAGCAAGAAGTACACTGACATTTCAACCTCCAAGAAGGTCCGCAAGGCTGCTGAGCCCTTCCTGACTTGGCTCGCCGAGGCTGAGTCGGAGGAGTCTTCTGACGAGGAGTAAAATCCTGTTCCCTGCGGACTGCTTGATGTCGTGTCCCGAGTCTTACTGGAAGGCGCGTGCGTCACAACTTTGCTCACACTTAGCTAATAGCACAGTCTAGTCTGATGTTCATCGTGATCCAGATAGTTTAATTCCACTCTGTTGTTATTACCATGAAACTTGTGCTTAAAGTACTCAAGCGTTGTACTTAACAGTATCGCCTCCACCTCGATGTCCCGTGCGCCCCGTGCTATACCCAAGCTATTTTGATATGTCCGGCAAAGACTAGTGTGTGCTACTCGTCTTGAAATCTGTAACACTCCAAATACTCTAAAGCCCATTCGAGTTCTTTCCCGCTTCCAGCTCTCCTCCATTTTGAAAGTTCGGGACCGCTCACAAGTGCAATCAATATCTAAACGATTCCTTGTCTGGAGTATGGATATTTGGCTATACATTAACCCTGACGGTACAAAATGTGAGTTTGATGGGGTATCATCTCGCCAGTTGCCAATGCGCCCAAGCACTAACCTACAAAAAGTACATGTTATGCATGCATGCATATCTCGGCATTACGCATCTGTCATTGTAGCCTCCCTCGTCTCAGCACCCTCAGCATTTGCTCCATCTCCCTCCTTCATAGCCGTGTCCTCCCCTGAGCCTTGTTCTTCAGCAGGCTCAGTCTCACTCTTCCCATAGACATAGTCTCCGAGGGCTTTGACTGCTGCTTCCTCGTCGTCGTCGACAATACTCGTGTCGAATAGCTCGTCTATCTTCCCTGGTTCAAGCTCTGTCGGTAGTCTCTTCAATATCTCCTGAACAGCAGAGTCTTCCTCGCCTGAAGCCTTGAGACGCTGCTCGAGTGCTTCAGGAGTGGAGGTCTTGATGAGCACAAAGCGTGCCTCGAAGCCCATGTCTTTGGCGTACTGAGCAGCCTAACAAAACTAGTTAGTATTCAACATAGTTAATTCGACTGCCACAATTGGCTTACCTCGATATCCAATTCGATTATGGGGACTTTGCCCGTTTCTGTGATAGCATCGATGGCTTTGGAGCTAGTTCCGTAATCAACCCCATCACGAGTACCTGATTCTATCAGGCGATCGCCATCACGGAGTTGGTTGAATTCTTGTTGCTTGACGAAGTGGAATGTCTTGCCGTTGACTTCACCGTCGAGTGGTTCTCGTGTAGTGTGCCTGATAACAGTAGCGAAAACACCTTTCCTCTCCTCAATCAACTTGTTGATGATTGTTGAACAGCCAACGCCTGTGACCCCTGAGACAATAATCGGCTCTCGGTTTGTGGGCATATCTTCATCGTTGGCTGTAGGTTCAGCATTGTCCCCATCATCATCAGCTTCTGTGAGCTCCTCAAAGACGATGTCAACTTTTTTGGGATCTTCAATCTTGTCAAACGCAGCGAGCTTTGTACGTGCCGCAATCCGTAGAGCCCTCCAGCTCTTGCTAGCTTTGCCAGCAACAGCAGCGGCCTTTGTTTGATCGTTTGTCGGCATCTCAATCTCGAAGTCGTCGTCGGCAATCTTTCGTTTAAAAGTGTCGAGCTCTGGAAGCTCATACCTCTCCTTAGCCTTGAGCCGACCCATTGCCGTTTCCTCATCCTCCTCCTTGAGAAAATCCAAGGAGACAGAGCCCATTGGGACTGCTCTTAATCGCTTGCTGGTGGCCATGCGTTGGACATTGCCCTTCGCCTCTACAAAAATTGGCGGCGCGACGGGGTCGCGTTTGATGGGTTGACAGCCTTCGATCTTCCAGCGAACCCAGTTCTTATCCCTAGCCAGGACGGTTTCTACCATTCGATAAAAGTATGGTCCATCAGCACCTTGACGAAGATAATCTGCGATGGTCTTCTTCATGTCACTCGCCCACTTAGCCTGTACAAAGTTAATGAATGCTTCTTAATATGACTACCTTCCAAATGTATGCTTACATCCTCTTCACTCAGGACCTGATCGCCATACATGACAGCCTTGTTTATGCTGGCCGTGGCCGGCAGAGTTTCTGTAAGCTTCGTTCGTGCCTGAGCGGATAGTGAAAGAAGGAAATCCATAATAATAAGAGCTTGTACCAGAATGTGTCGTCGGAAAGACAGGTCGCTGATCTGCAGTATTTGTTAGCTGTTGTCAACTGGGAGAAACCTTGTGTAACGTTACCTCCAAGTCGAATAAGTCTTTGCTAGTGAGGTATTTGGGGTTGAAAGCATTAGAACTCTCATCTTCCTCACCAGTTTCTCGTTTCCGCTTGAGGCTCCGCTTGGAATCATTATGGACCGTCTGGAATACACTCATTGTCGCCGCCAGACTCTCCTTGAAAGACGAAAGATTTGTCGTTTCAAAAAGCTTCTTTGGTTGACTGAAGTATTCTTGAAGAGACCAGAACAGCGGATATAGTTCGTCTGTCGGTAGGGGCTTCTCCTTGTCTCCCTTTTTGGCATCTGTTAACTTGGATGTGGACTTTGACTCTGACTGCTCCTTTGAGGGCTCGTCTGGTTCATCCAAAGCCATCTTGGACTCGTCGTCGGCCGTTTCTTTTTCGTACGTCGTGATATTTTCGACATGATATTCGCCTCGAAGGTTCACAGAGCTCTTATCCCCAAGGGGGAAGCTCTGAAACATGAAGATGAAGACTCGACCACAAAAAGCAGTATCTTCTGCACGAGATAACCGGCGTAGAAGTTCATTGCATGTTCGTAGAATGATCAATTGTTTCTGTTTGAAGTGATTCGCTGTGATTCGTTCTCGCCTCGATTCGAGGAAATCAAAGATCTTACGACACCCAGCAATAGTCTGGCTATCCAGAAGCTCCTCAGCTAGCCAGAACAAGAGCGCAGGGTCGCACTGCCCATCGTCGGAAAGAATCGAAAGAATGTCGAGGAGATTCCACACCTTGACATAATCGGGGGAGTCAATGGTAGTTGTCGCCTACTTTGGTCAGCGCAAGGCGCGGATCGCAAGAGAGAATCGATCCTCACAATAAGATGACTGAATATGTTACGGGCCGCAGTTTCTATTATGGCGAACTGGCGACCCTTGTCGTTTGCTGTTTTGACGCTCTCGTCAGCTGGGCTGGCAACGTCGGCTGCAGTTTTGGTGATTCGTCCCGAGAGGTCATCGAAATCGGACTTCCGCAACGCTGGCTCGATAGCCGAAGTTTGCTTTGACTTTTCTGCCTGTGAAAGAAGGTCCTCCAGTAATGTTGTAAAGGCAGCAATTGTCGGAGCGGCCGGATTGTCTGTATCTTGCGCCGCCATGATGCGCGGCTATGACGATCGATGAAGATGTTCGTAGGTCGAGGTTATCATGGGGTGGAACAGGAAGCTTGACTCAAGGAATAATCGAATTCTTTGGTGTGCGATTTAATTCGGAAATTCGCAAAGAATTTATCGTTTAGTTTGAAAATCCTGAACTGTCGTTGTAAAGTGAAAGAATTATGTTTTCTTTGATTTGTATAGGTAGGTTAAGCTTTGGATGTTTGGAAGCAAGAAGGCTGAGATGGCGCGCGACCGACGTGCATGTATCTGCGAGATAGCGAAACTTAAATTGTGCAGCGATGTCCACCCTAAAGCAAGTACCTCAAACCCTGCCACTACTTCTGCTGTGGCTGGACCCATTCAGCGCGTCGCGTGGGTCTACGAGGCTGAAATTTTGAGACTGGAACTGTTTGTTTGAGAGGCGTCACATTTAGACGTCCAGAATTGGTACCAAGCTTAAAACTTAAGCTTCGATATCTTAACCTACACTTTGGCTACGCGACTCTCTGGCATTGCTCCCTTGTCTTATGGGCAACACGACTACCGAATAGGCCTATGACGATACGATAGTCCGACAATGCCAACCGTGAAGCGATTAAAGGGCAGCGGCGCTGCCAAAGCGCAGAAACAGAGCGACCCGAAGCCCAAGTCTACCGATGGCCGGCCGACCCCAGCAGAGGTTGAGGAAGAGGAACACCAGTTCGTCCAAATTGCGCGGAAGCACTGGTTGAAGCCTAGCAAGACGTCCGCAAAGCCAAAGGTCAAGAGTGATGTTTTGAAGAAGGACATCTGGGATGCGCTTGAACGCGAGGGCTTCCAGTACAAGTCCCTCTTGCTTCTTGAAAGCCTGCAGACTCTGGAAAGGTATATATGTCGTGGTATGAAGCCATAGAAGAGCACATGCTAACAAGCGCCTGTCTAGTTATTTGTGGCCTGGCTACACAGAAGAAGCTTCCGATTTGCACGTTTTGCTGATTGCGCTCATTGCAAATGTGAAGCACCGGGAGCACCTTGCAACATGGAGTAGGTAGCTTCTCGAATCTAGCAAAACTGTTGTTAACGATTACCAGCGCTTTTCGAGGATCGACCCGCCGACTTTTCTTCGCTCTTCCGCCGACTCTTGTCCATGATAATCAGTCAAAATCTCTCTATTACCCTTCGAACGCAACTCCTATGTTTCTTTATCTATGCATTCCAGAGTCTCGATTGCACTCTTGTCCGGAAAGAATGCGCCCCCCTTGTGTCGATTGGGATCTGGCACAATTTGTCAACCGAACAGGCGCGTGAAGCTAGTCTCGAGCAACTTCCTCACCTACGAAAGGCCTGGAAGGCTGCTCACAAGCGATACGACGCAGCCGATGAGCAAAACAAGGCGCGACTACGGTTTGAACGGTCGTGGCTCTATACACTCCTTCTGGACTTCCTGAGTCTGGTTTACACACAAAATAGCAAAGCAGGTATGTACATTCGGCGACGTCTGTTGCATATGGCACCAGCTGACAACATTATAGACCAAGTGCTGTATTGCGAACGATTCACCGAGTTCCTCACCGATCTTCAAAGCCAACTCCCGACAAGGCGCTATGTCAATGCCTTGGTCCAGGACCTCCACATAATATCTGCTACGAGATTATCACCAATGTTTAATGATGAGGAGAATACACTGCTTCGTGACCTTCAAGCTCTCTTGTCTCATTTCACTTTCTTCGACATCAATGATCAGACAGGTGCTCAGTACAGCATAAAAGAGGCATATGAGAAGCATTGCGAGTCACTTGCAAAATTACAACGCACTGCTCTAAAACATTTCCGAGACAAGTTGACCGTCCTTGCCTTGTCCAACTATGGCGCTGTTGATCAGAGGCAAGAATTGGAGGCCTTGCTACAGCCACTGACAGATGAAGAGCTCATGAACCTGGTTTCGCTGCTTGGTTTCCGAACAGCATACCCTGATAGCCTCAACCTTCCTGTCGACCGCAAATTGTTACTTGAAGTCATCTTGTCCAACTTTGAGCGCAGAAAAACGTTCCAAGAGGCTGCCCGACATATGAGTTTGGCACCGACAGAAGAGACTTTGTTTGATAGCAGTTTTCAACAAGCCGAGTCTTATGACGGGTCACATCCTATGGCTCTGCCTAAGCTCAACTTGCAATATCTTTCCGTTGGTGACTTCCTGTGGCGAGCGCTTGTCTTGTATCGATGTGAGTCTTTCTATGGAGTTCGCAAGGATATCGAGACCGCTCTACGGCGCTTGCGTCCCGAGTCGAAGCGATTGGATGAAACCAATTTCGCGGGGTTCTCAAAGATGGCTATGCCTATCTCGAAACCGGCTATTCTGGAGGTTGTGCCACCTCTGGTGGGAGATGATAAACCATCATTGGTACGCGCAGAAGTTTCGTTCGACGTTCGACGGCTAGGGGAAGGTGTCCGTAGAGAATGGGATTCTCTCAGGCAAGATGATGTCGTTTTCCTTATTGCAGTCGAGCCATCGCCCGCAAAGTCTGTCACGAATGGTAGAGAAAGTCTCTCCGAATCTGAACGATTAGGTGTGGTGACTATACGAACGGCCGAAGTTCACCAAATCACTGACGACAAAGGTCGTCAGGTTCGAGATGGGGCTGGAAGTCTTGACAGCAGGCGTCGTATTCAACTCAAGCTCGATCCCCATGCTTATAGCAAGGACGCTGAGCGGGCGGCAGCTGGGAAGCCCGATGTATACGGCAAGATCAACCTACTACTCAGACGAGGTAGGAGGGAGAACAACTTTAAGCCTGTACTGGAATCCATTCGAAATTTAGTGCTGTCTGATGTACCTCTGCCGGAGTGGCTTCATGAAGTGTTCCTTGGCTATGGCGACCCAGCGGGGGCTTACTATAAAAACCTGCCAAATCGCGAACGCAAGGTAGACTTTAGGGATACGTTTCTTGACTGGCAGCATCTTGCTGAGAGTCTACCGGGCAAAATCATCGACCCAGGCGATGATGTTTCTGGTAGTTTTGGGCCACCATATGTTCTCGAGTCTATCGAGAAACAGAGCGAACCCCCATCTACCAAACCTTCCAAGAAGCGACGCCGAGATGCTGATCCTGCTCTTATCGCCGAAATTGAGACATTGAAGGTGTCAAGTTATAAGCCACCCAACAATGGACCCTATCCCATCGATAATCCCAAGCTCAACTCAGTACGATTTACTCCCGCTCAGATTGAGGCCATCACTTCAGGCACTCAGCCTGGATTGACTGTCATTGTCGGACCACCCGGCACAGGCAAGACGGATGTAGCGACACAGGTAATCAACAACATCTACCATAATCATCCCGAGCAGAAGACGTTATTACTCGCGCATAGTAACCAGGCACTCAACCAACTGTTTGCGAAGATTGTTGCTCTGGATATTGATGAGCGACACCTATTGCGTCTGGGACACGGTGAAGAAGACCTTGACACAGAAGGAAACTTCAGCAAGCATGGCCGAGTCGAATCTTTCCTAGAAAACCGAGATCGCTATCTTCTCGAAGTGAGGAAGCTAGCCACCAGCCTTGGCGCACCCGGAGCCCATGAAAATTCAGCTGAGACGGCTGGATATTTCAACAACGTCTATGTTGTCCCTGCATGGAACAGGTTTCAGCTAGTCGCCAACGACGAAGCTTCCACTTTTGCTGATATTATGGAAGCTTTCCCGTTCCATACCTATTTTTCTGATGCTCCTCAGCCCCTCTTCCCTCCTGAGGCAGACAAAGAACAGGTTTTAGAAGTTGCAAAGGGTTGTTATCGTCACATTTCCAAGATATTCTCAGAGTTGGCCGATGCACTTCCTTTTGAGATCCTTCGACGAGATCGCGACAAGGCAAACTACCTTCTCACTAGCGAGGCCCGCATTATTGCAATGACAACAACGCACGCCGCCATCAGAAGAGGTGAGATTGCATCACTGGGCTTTCATTATGACAATGTGGTGATGGAGGAGGCTGCTCAAGTAACCGAAATCGAGACATTCTTGCCTCTGGCTATGCAGAAGCCTCGTAACGGCAAGATGGCCCTACAGAGAGTTGTTCTATGTGGAGACCACTTCCAGAACTCCCCAGTCATACAGAGCTTGGCGTTCCGCCACTATGCCAACCTCGAACAGTCACTGTTCTCGAGGCTGGTCAGACTAGGGGTGCCAACAGTCGCCCTCGACCAGCAAGGACGTGCCCGTGGTTCGATCGCGAGCCTTTACCAATGGCGCTATCCCAAGCTCGATAACCTCCCCAATGTGCAGACAAGTCCCGAATTTGTCAAGGCCAACGCTGGATTCAAGTTTGATTATCAGTTCATCAATGTGCCTGACTACAAGGGCCAGGGCGAGGCTGAACCAACGCCTCATTTTATTCAGAACCTGGGAGAAGCTGAGTATGCAGTTGCTATCTTCCAATACATGCGTCTCCTTGGATATCCTGCCGAGAAGATCACTATCCTCACAACTTATGCTGGCCAGCGAGCTCTCGTAAGGGATGTGCTGTCTCACAGATGTGCCCGAAATGCAGTCTTTGGCCTGCCAAAGGCGGTAGCCACGGTCGACAAATACCAGGGCGAGCAAAATGATTGTAAGCAGATGGTCTTGTTGATCTTGGTCCCGTAACTAACATGCTTCTTAGATATCATTCTTTCACTTACCCGAACATCACGCGTTGGTTATTTACGTGATGTGCGACGCATGACAGTAGCTCTGTCCCGAGCACGACTTGGGCTGTACATCCTCGGCCGCCGTGAGGTCTTCGAAGCCTGCCCTGAACTCCGACCCGCTTTTGATTTGTTGCTACAGAGGCCAGACAAGCTTATGCTTGTAACAGGAGAACTCTGGCCCACACAAAGGGACGTGACTGAGGAGCTCGGCGCAGTCGAAGGCGAGGTACCAATGGAAGGAGTTGAGCATCTAGGCCAGTATGTCTTTGAAATGACCAAGACGAGAATGAAGCAGCTTCAGGAGGAGCAAGGGGAGCCCATCATTGAAGAAGAGTTTGAGGACAGAGAAGGAGAATACGGCAATGGTGACGAGGACGAGGACGAGGACGAAGAAGGCGATATCGAAGCAGATATCTTGGAAGTCCGGGAAGGGGAGTGAATCAAACTGCTGGCTGAACACTCGGGTATTGTCCATTATTCTTTACTGAGCGGCGCAGGGTGGGGAAACAAGCTATACGGGGTTCGTAGAACATGAGACCGTTATTTGAAGTAGAACAATCGAAAGGTCACGAACTACGGCAATGAGCCTGCAAGATGCCAAGACCAGACAAACAGACAAATGAGGCATGGCCAAACAGCTAGGAGACTACGGTTGTTGCGAATCCCTCAGTCTAATGCAGGGCATACAATCTCTCTGATCTTGGGCATTGTCTTGGATGACAATAATCATACTATACACTATACCCAGTTGGTCATAAATTAGGCAACGGCCGACTATTTATTCATTTACAGCGTGTATGACTCTTTTAGAATCTAGACCAGGACTGGATTTATGTAATGAGCAGGCAGAGTTCCCTTGTCTCTGATGACTCCTTCCATGACAATGTTGTCTGTGCGTAAGTGCTGTACTGTAAACAAAGACTGATCATATGGAGAAAACAAAAATAGATTAGCGAAAGTGATGGTGATGGGGTTGAGAGAGCTCAAACCGAGCAAAAGAAGCAAAACAATATTGAATGGTAATCACCAGGCTACCACTGCCTACCCTACCTAGGTAGGTAGGTAGGTAGGTAGTCTATGCCCAACCTGCCTCCTAACTTGGCAAAGCAGGACGAGCGTCCTGCTGGACTGCAATGCAAGCCCGAGATGATACTATCAGGCAGAGCCGAGCCGAGTCGGACATTGAGACTTGTCAAATATTGTTACCAAAAGCTTGAACTAAAACTCAATTTGATATTTCTCCTGTTCTTCTTCTTCCTCTTTTTCGCGCCTAACTTTACCGTCCTTACGCTTGCCCTGCCCTGCCCTGCCCTGCCCTGAAAGCAATGCTTTGGGTACCTATGTATGCGTAGGCATCTGAGCATCATTGTTGATATTAATCATGTTGGCCGCTCCACTTCCAATCCAGAAAAGGAAATACGAAGGACTGACATTTTGGGCATCTGTGACCATAACAAGTCTCGCCTTTGTTTGGATTGGGTTACTACCTACCTCAGACTGTTGTAGTAGCACATTGATGCTTGAAATAGCCAATATCATCCTTTTCAAACCCAGATCATATGCCCTTGTCTACTTACTACCTTGACAGCAAACGCCCACGTCTGGTCCATGCGTGCGTACATGCATGCTTCTATCAGTGCCACTCCACTCCTTTGTGATTCATTCTCGTCGCTGTTATATGTCATCGCCTCGGATGTGCCGTGTGTCAGAAATACTCTCTACAGACAAGGTAGCCGGTGGCTGGGTACTGCACTCCATTGGCCTCGAATAAGTTCGGTTCGGGATTTCCTCTTCTGGACTTGCCTACCAATGACCAGTATTGAGAGTAAGAGACTAGAGTCATCCATGAATCATTTCTGGAGACGAGACGCAGCACAGACAGACCGGGCCCGCGGGTTAAGTATCCGAGTTATCTATGCCCTGGCTAGCCCAGCAACGTGGGATGGGTAATGAGTAACAGAGTTAATAGATAGATACATACATGCATACAGAGGATTCAATCTAAGCTGCAAGAGTATTGTTTATACGACCACATATTGTCGATGACTTTGGTGAACATGAGATCTAATAGAGGTGTATGAATGTCATGTCACCCACGCCATAGGTAGCATGTGATAATTAGAGTTAAGACAGACAGGACTGTCATTACAGAGTACAGCACCAATCAATGACTCGACAAATAATTGCAACTGTTATCCTCAGGCATGAGTTAGTTAGTAGACCTGTCTGCATACCTCCTCAGGCGGTCACTAAGTTTGACCGCAACTCAGGGTTTAATCTTGCGTAGGTAACTTTGGCTTACCTGGCCTTATGCCATCAAACCATCCATACTCATACAAAGCGTAGAAAGGAAGCTTTGCGATTTAGCTCAAACTCGATCACCTCAGGGAGGTTACTTTGAAGCTGCGTTGACGTAGCTGCTTGGGTTAACCAACCAACTGGAGATTGGGCTACGGGCTTTTGTATCCCGAAAAAAAAAAAAGGTCCATAATAAGAGAATAAGAAAATAAAGAAAAATAATAAAGCGTGGGTGGTCTCGGGTACAGTGTAGGATTAGGGGATGCTTGGCAGCTGCTGACACTGTATATGCAGCCTGACAACTCTGCATCAGCAAACTTATTGGACTGCTGACAGTGATCAAGTTGCGAAGCTTAGCCCCTGGTGTGCGCTGATGTGCCTTGAGTGTACAGTGTTGAAACTTAAATCTTGTTTTTTTCTGAACGAGCCCTTCCCTTCGCCCCTTCCCCCATCCTTATCATTCGCCTGCTGCCCAAATTTTTTTGCCGGCTTCTTCTAAAATCCTCACCATCCACTCAACCTCCTTGGTCCGGTGGAAAATCTTTCTAAACACGACCCAGCGCTGGATCAAGTCCTGTTTAATACCTTCATAGCAGAGACCATCTCCTCTCGGTTCTTTTTTTTTTACCCTGCCGTGCAGGATCGTAGCTTGCCTCGTCTCGAACTGACTGACTGTCTACGATTGTCTTCATCGTTGGTACGACTTCACTCCTTGACCTCTGTCGACCTCTCCTCGAGCCGCGTTTCGGATTTACCGCTGCGTCTTCCCTCGAGATCTCTTTGCTGAGATTGAGGTACTATTTTTCTTTTTCGCCCAGAAAAAAAAAAGAGGATAGCTTGTGCGTCTCCTCTCGTTGACGATTCTTGTTGCCCCGCCTGCAACTTCGAACAATTCGACGAGTCCCGGCCCCCGGCGCCATCTATTCCGCTTTCTCCCTCCGACGCCCACAAAAAAAAAATATCTAAACACCACCACTTTCTCGCATCGCGAACGAACGGCACCGACCTCCCCTTATGACGTCGCCTGCCAACCAGCAGAACCCCATCCCGGCGAACACTACTCCCGCGACTACGGCTTCGTATGCCTCTGCTGCAGGTGCGCCCAAGAAATCAGCTCAGGCCCCTGTAGTCGCAACTGGATCCCACCCTCCTGCGGTGGTTGGAAGTTCGTCTTCATCGCAGAATGCGAAAGACGCCTCATCGTCTCCTGTGAACGGCAAACCCGCTGTCACCCCCGCTGTCCCTGCTGTCACTCGCAGCAGCGCCAACCTTAACGGCTCCGACCACTCTCGCAAGAGCTCTGTCACAATGGCTGCAAACGCCCCCAACAACTTTGTCGCCAACGGTGGCCCTGTCGGCGGTGCCAAGTCGAACATTCAGTTTGGTTTCGACTCTCCCGCAATGGCTAACAGCACACCTCAGTCCACCAGTGCTGCACCTATTCCTATTCCTGGTGGTGGAAACGCCCGAGTCCCTTCACCCGCTCATTCACCTTCGCCTATTCCTCAGCCCTCTGCTAGTGGTGGCCGACCTCCTTCCGGTCTTCAACAGGCAGGCGGAACCATGACATTTGGTAGTCTTGGTAGCGATGGCGAGGTAAGTACACATATCCCAGTGCCTCTGCTGCATAAAACCCCGCGTGGAATCATCACTGACTTGTTACAGCGCCACATGAGACCGGGCTCTGTCCCTAACAACCCCAACGCGCAATCCGGAGCCCACTTCCGACGCGAGTCTGGCCATTCTGCACAAGGCGATGGAGCTGGACGAGGTAACTTCCAGGCTCAAGGTGGCCGTGGTCGTGGCTTCAATCCTCACGGAAACAACTTCAACCCTCAGATGGGCTACCCCCCCAACAACCAATTCCGTAACGGCCCCGGTCAAGGTCGTGGCATGCCCGCACCCTTTCAGCCTGGGTCTCGCTACCCTAACTCCCCCCAAACGGCTCGAAGCCCAGCCCTTGTCCCTTCTATGCCAGGTACTCCCAATATGCAGACCGCCAACATGCAGCCTAACATGGCGATGGCGACACCTCCTCAGTACCACTACCCGCCTCCCATGGCGCAACAACACCAACAAGTACAGTACCCCCTTTCTCAAGTCAATAAAGCTCCACCAAAGAACAATAAAAAGAGTAAATTAAAACGCAGCGAACTGGAAAAGTCGGTCCAGATTACCCGCCCGCAAGATTGTTCACGAGATCTGCATGGCGACGAGTTCAGCCAGCGTCGGCGTTTCAGTAAACGTCTAGATCAACCGCGGCGAGAACAAGACGTCAGCAGCACGCGTGGACCATCTTCGGGCCAGCATAAAAACACTCTTCTTCCCCCGTCTTTGAGTAATGCATCTGCTTTCGACTATTCGCCAGAAAATGGATTGTATGATCCCATGCTAACTGTGACAAATCAGAATTACGGCTACCCTCCTGGACCGCAGCAAGTGGATAGTTATGGACGTCCTATAGCGATGCAGTACAACTATCCCAACATGCCGTACATGGCTCCTCCTCAAACTAACTCTCCAAGCTTTGGCCAAAGCTTTGTCACACCGTATCAACAACACAGCCAGAGCATGTCACGAACTCCCTCCCAGCCTGAGAGGCCCCCGAGTGCCAGCCAGCAGAACACTCCTCTGATCGTTTCGTCTACTCCTCAGCCCCAGAACTCCTCCCTTAAGCCCACCGCAAACAGCTTTGTCAAGGTGCCTAAGAAGAGCGCCGCCATTCAGATCAAGAATGCCGCTGGTGAAGTTATTGACACATCATCTTTTAAGACCCCTTCTTCCCCTGCCCCCAGCATCCAACAGTCCAAGACCCCCCCTGTTGTTGCTTCTTCGGCTACTCCACCCCCCAAGCAAGCTACTCCATCGCATAACCGCACTGATAGCCATACCGCCCCCAAAACTGCCAAGCAGATTCAGGATGAGCTTAAGGAGAAGATCAAGCAAGCTACTCAGGCACCCTCTGCAGAGGAAAAGCCTAAGCCCGCTGAGCAGCCCGAAGCCAAGACCGAAGATAAGTCTGTCGAGAAGTCCGAGGTCAAGCCTACCGAGACCAAGGCCGAGTCGGCACCTCCCACCAATGCGGAGCCGGACAGCAAGGCTAGCACTGAGGCCAAGGCACCCGAGCCCGCCCCCAAGGCTGAGGAGCCCAAGAAGGAGGAACCTAAGAAGGCGGAAGAGCCCACAAAGAACGACGATCCTGACGAGGACGAGCTTGAGCGCATGATCCGTGAGATGGAGGAGGAGGATGCTCGCCGTGAGAAGGCCGAGGAAGAGCACCGCAAGAAGCGTGAGGCTGAGAAGGCCGCGGCTAAGGAACAGGAAGAAAAGGACCGGGCCAAGAACACTGCCGAGGCAGACCGCAAGCTTCGAGAACAGGAGCGCGAGATGGAACGGCTTGAGGAGGAGCGAGAGAAGCGTCGTGAACAAGCTGAATCATCCGGCACATCGGCCCCCTCAATTGCTGAGCTCCTCTCCCAAGCCCGAACCGGCAAGGAGCCCGAATCTGCCAAGGTCGAGTCAGTTACCGATAAGATTGCCAGCTTGAAGATTGGAGGTGATAGACCTACCGATGCTGCTGGCTCTAAGCCCGAGAAACGTGGTGTGAAGCCCGCTGCTCTCAACTTGAGCCCTCTCAACACCAAGCCAGTGGAGCCTGCTCAGCCCAGCGCCGCCCTCCAGTCTCTGAAGTCTGCCCGCTTCTTGAAGGTCATTGAGCAAGATATCTACCCTGAAGGTATCAAGTCGCCTAACCCCTCTCTCAACGCCGCCGTCCAAAGCAAGGGTAAGAGTTTCAAGTATGATTCCAACTTCTTGCTGCAGTTCCAGAAGGTCTTCACTGAACAGCCATCTCTGGAGTTTCACCAGCAGGTCAAGTCCCTTATTGGCGATGACCGTTCCAGGACTAATACTCCTGGTGGCTCCGGCCGTGGTTCCCGTGGTGCAAACACTCCTGGTCCAATGGGCGGATTCCCTGGCATGGGCAACTTCAATGCGCCTTCTGGCAGCACTCTCCCTCCTGGCAGCACTTCAATGTCTCGCTTTGCCATGTCCAACCAACGAACAGGTGGACCCATGGGCTCTCTTGGCCGCTCCAACACCGGTGGCTTCCCTTCATCCGGTTCGCGAGCTGGCTCTCAAGTGCCAAACTCCCCACGTGGCTCTCGCCGTGGCCGTGGCAGCAACCGTGGCCAAGAAGCCGCCAAGGAGGCTCAGGCTGCTAAGACCATGCCTTTGACCGCCGGCATGGAACTGAAGCCTATTGCACAGACTGCTAATGGCTGGAAACCTACAAGTGTGGGTAAAGGTTCTAGCGCAGCTGCTACCGCCCCCAGTGGCCATATGGAACCTGATATGGTTCAGCGAAAGGTCAAGGCTGCCTTGAACAAGATGACCCCTGAGAAATTCGACAGAATCGCAGATCAGATCTTACTCATTGCTTCTCAGTCCAAGGAGGAGGCAGATGGTCGTACTCTTCGACAGGTCATCCAGCTCACCTTCGAGAAGGCAACTGATGAGGCGCACTGGGCCTCTATGTATGCCAAGTTCTGCAAGCGCATGCTCGAGACTATGAGCCCTGAGGTTCGCGACGAGCGTATCAAGGACAAGAACGGTCAGGTAGTCAGTGGTGGCAACTTGTTCCGCAAGTACCTCCTCAACAGATGTCAGGAGGAGTTTGAGCGTGGTTGGACTGTCAATCTGCCCGAGAAGCCCGAGGAGGAAGATGAGGGCAAGAAGACTGGTGAGGCCGCTCTGCTCTCCGACGAGTACTATGCGGCTGCGGCTGCTAAACGTCGTGGTCTTGGTCTTGTGCAGTTTATTGGTGAGCTCTATAAGCTCGGCATGCTTACTGAGCGTATCATGCACGAATGTGTGCACAAGCTCGTCGACTATAAGGGAGTGCCTGACGAGGCTGAAGTTGAGTCGCTTAGCAAGCTGCTCCGAACCATCGGTGGCAACCTCGATCAGACCGAAAAGGGTCGTCCCATGATGGATGCCTACTTCCAGCGCATCCAGACCATGATGGATCTTCCCGAGCTCCCCAGCCGTCTCAAATTCATGCTCATGGATGTTGTCGATCTTCGCCGGGCCAAATGGGTGTCCAAGGAAACTAACAAGGGACCCAAGACCCTTGAGGAAGTTCGTGCCGAGGCTGAGGCCGCGCAAGCTGCTAAGGCTCAGGAAGCAGCTCGCACCAACCAGCGAGGCGGTGGCGGCCGTCCTCCTGTTGGACGCGGTGATGCTCGTAACTTTTCTGGTGGTTACCAACAGCAGGCTGCCAGCAACCAGGTTGGTATGGATGATCTCCGCCGCCTCAAGGGGTCTGCCAACCGAACATCAAGCGGCAACATTTCCCTTGGTCCTGCTTCCATGCTATCATCTCGCAGCAACAGTGGAAGGCGCATGGGTCCTGGCGGTTTCCTTGGCCCTCGCGGTGAGGATTCTGCTACTTCTTCACGAACTGGTACCCCACCCACACGAGAGAACACCTCTCACTCTAATGCTTTCAGGTAAGCTTGCTCTCGCGGCAAAACAAAATAATAGAAACATGCTAACAGTTTTGTAGCCTCCTTGCCAACATGGAGAACGACCACCCAGCTTCGCCTCCATCTACTTCTGCCTCACCTGCGATCTCGAAGGCTGTCCCTGCTGACAGTGATAAGAAAGAGAGCGAATAAAAGTATCCTTGCTTCGGTGTCTTGCATTTCGGCAGAATAGACGGGGCGGGGCTGTGTTTTTTGCATTTACAGGCTTTTTCCATCAGACGTGTCCTAAAAGTTGAGCACAGTTTCTTTTTCCTTTTTCAGAACTCATGATACCTTTGCCCATAGACGGACGGACATGATGCCTCTCACAATGAGAGGCGAACCTCAAAAATTTCGGACTAGGGGATTTCTTACATCAATGTCATCACCTGCTCCCTTAACCTCAGCCCGTCCCTGAGCATGCTTCGAGTGTGTTTCAGTTCTTTAATATTATGGAGGATTTCCGGTTCAAAGGCTCAGGGTGAATTTACGGCTGTCACTTGCCAGCATGTCGCTGGCTGTTTTATTCTATCTCCAGTGTGCTTTATGAAGCAGGCGGCGTAGGGTATCATTGATGGCAAGAAGCGGTACTATGACACTGCACCATCATATACATACGATTCGGGGTGGGCGGAGGTGGTGTTCAGGGAATACGCGATTGATTTTATTTCGGAATCCACGAGACAGAATGAGGAATGTAATGCCAGGGCACGAACGGAATGGAATGAATGGAATGCTATTCATCGGCGCATTCTGCCTCTTGTCGTTCTCCCTACATGGGAGACAGCTTCTGGCTATACTTACGTCCCTTCACTGACTCTAGATGTTGCTCAAGGATTCAGATCACAACGAGGCAGGAAAGGACTCACAAAACAAGACCATGAATGATGATGATGACAGTGGCCTATTTGCCTCCCTTTACGGGTGGGCGTGTGCATTTGTGTACCAAGAAGGAGGGCAGAGTCGATAGTCAACGTCTCTGTCACTTGGTTTCTAATGTTCAAGGCCGTGGGGCCTGGTCGAGCTTTGATGAAGGGTCTTTATGATGTTTTTGCTGTATATCATCTGAAATTCAAGGCTAGCATGAAAATTTACATCTATGTTCAAATTTCCCGCCTCTATAAATCGAATGTGTAGTCAGGTCGTACCTGTGGCAACTACCTACTACGTTATATATAGGTCGGTATCTATATCCGACGTGACTGAATGGTATATGGCACGTATGTATGTCTTATTGCAAAAGAGCCAGTTACTATACTAATACTAGCTGCTTTATTTTAAATATGTGAAAGATGATCATGGACGATAAATTAAGGCCCTGCTATTCTCGAAACTCCTTAGACGCCATTGCAGTAGCTCTTCTGCCTGGTCTCAGTCCTCCGCGAAAAACCCAGCGATCCCCTGTAAAAACCTTGCTCATAAAGCATAATTCACTCTTGACGCCACTTATCTAGGTATCCATTGCCCATTTCTCAGTAAACTTACTCATACACGACCGTCGATATTCTTGATCACTCATGCCAGTGGCTTGAAGCCCAACTTGGTAAACAGAGTATCCATAGCTACCCATTGACGACCACACTTATCAAGATACTTGTCAACAACACCCTTGATATTTCCAAAACGCACGCGGTTGTGTTCTGCTAGCGCAAGGATGTTTTCGCGGTCTTGCCTGGACATTTCAGTGATTGCGGCTTTGTTCTTGGCCTTATCTACGTCCCAGAGACTGGCAAAGTAGAGAAGCTGGGTGTAGATTGCCTTCTCTGTATACTCGTACCGCATCCGGCCAAGACAGTCTCGCGCGAGCCCCTTAGGTCCAAGGCAACGAGAACCGTAGACACTCATTTGACGAGTTCGGTTGCCGCATTGACTATCATCACAGATAAGCCAACCCTCGTAGTATCGACTTGTTTGAGTGCGGACGGCATGTTCCACTTGAGCAACAACTGAAAGTGTTGAGATGAGAGTGCCGCAGGAACTGCAGAGGACACCCGACTGGGATACTCGCTCGGGGGTTGCAGTGAGGCCTTCAAAAGTGGACGATGCTTTGCACTTTCGACAGCGCAATGACAGACGGGCGCAATCACCGAAACGAACCTCATCTGGAATTTGAGAGTCTAGTGGGTGGATTTCAAGATCGTTGCTTGAGCTGTTTTGCTGGGTCTGGAACGAGCTGTAGCGCTTGATATCTAGACCAAGCTGCTCCGCCAGTTGTGAAGTCGATGTGCCGACGATGTTGGCGCAAAGACGCTCGACAGGCGGGAAGATCTGCTTGCCAATATACCATTCGACATCGGGTAATAAGGAAGGGTCTGCCTTCATATCGCCAGGAGTGTACGCTCGTTTAGGGGCAGGCTCGGAGCTGTTGCCGTCACCTGTGATCACGTACGCTATGACATCTCCCTTGCGGACCGTCTTTCCTTTCGCCATTTCGCGAAGAGCGACTTGAACCTGAGGCATGGAATTGGAGTCGGGGTAGTCAGTGGGTGCCTTTCCAAGCTGTGTATGGATGATGTATTTCTGCACAGGAATACTTTGTTCGCGCATCTTGCCAGCAATTTCATTCAAATACTCGTGGATCCGGGCAATGGAGACCTCGGTATCGTCGCCAGAGAGGATCTCATTCAGAAGGTGTTGAGAAATCTCTTTGGACAGAGCACAGTACTCTCGGCGCTTCATGTCGAGACCCTTGACTTCCATCTTCTCGATGAACTTGCCATCCTTTTCCACAAGGTTGATAGCAGCATACTTCTTCTTGGCTTGAAGGAGAATCCGGCGGAAGACATTGTCGATATCGATCTCAAGCAGTTTATATTGTTCGTTAACAGCTTTCTTGAACTCATTGCCGACTTTGAACGCGTCGGCAACGTTGTCCACGTTGGCATTGATCATGACGGAATCCGTGTCACCATAAATAACCTGCAGAGAGTTGCTCTCGGCAAGCTCCTTTGTGCTGCGAAGAATCTCACGACCCTTGAAAGTGGTCAGGACAGCCAAAGGTCGAGCGTAGAAACGTGACTTGGTGTATCCCAAGCATCCGTACATAGAGTTGGCGGTCAGCTTCAGGGCAAGCTGCTTGATGTCCCATGTAGCCAACTCCTCTGGGGTAGCCTTCTTGTCTTTCATGAGACTCTTGACTTGACGACGACGGCTGACAAGAGTGGCAATAAGCCTAGGGAGAATGCCCTGATCTTGGTTGGTAGGAACCTCGGGGACTTCGTCATCTCCCTCTTTCTGCGGAAATGGTTAGACGGGGTTCCGAAACCGAGGTAGAAACACTTACTGTATCTGGCCTATCTACTGTTGTGAAGCAGATATTGAACTCTTGAATAATGGAAGGGTATAGAGAGTTGAAGTCCATGACAAGTACAAACTTATCATACAGACCCTTTTCTGGCTCAAAAACCAGACCACCCTTGTACTTGTCCTTCTTTTTGCCTTCAGCAGCTTCCTCCTCGCGTTGTGCTTCTTCAGCACGTTGTCGACTACGGAAGGTCTGCTTGTCGGGACAGATGTACTTATTGCGGTAGAATTCATGGAGCAGAATGTACTCGTTGCGCTCTGCACGAGTTCCCGTCAAGGTTCGTGCCCATGAGTTTCCTGCCAGATTAGTTAGGACCTTGGTCAGGGGTAACATCTGAACGCCCAGAGCCAAAGCTGCGATATAGTGCGTGTCGGCCTCCATATGGGTGATGTAGTCGAGAAGGCCCTGCTTTTCCTTGGCCCAGGTTTTCAGAGCCACCTCATTATCGAATTCACGGCGACGGTTGTCTCCTGATAAGTACAGACTACACATCTCTGTCAAACTCCAGGACTGACACTTGAGCATGACTGATTTTCCAGCATCGTTGGCCAGATCACACATGAGACGACCCGAGAGGATCTGACGTTCAGCAAACACATTGCCACCTGTCTTTCCTATTGATGCTGGCCACTGTGTACGGCGGAGCCTGCCCAATCTGGACCACCCAGGGATCTTCTTTTCGTGTAAACGATTGAGAAGCACGCTGTAATCCACACCTTCCAACTGGTGACCAAGGATGACATCCGGGTCAGCGACATCAACTTGAGCGAGGAAGAACGCAAGAATATCGGCCTCTTGCTTTTTCAGGACAATCAAGCCACGATTTCTCTTCTTCGCAAGCTGGTCAAAGCCTAGAGGAAAAGATTGGCCATGTGGGCGGATTACAGTGAAAGTTCGGCAAGGCAGCTTCTCAGCAGGCGTAGTATCGGCGAGGGACACCTTTTCGTAGATTCTTGCACTGATAGACAAAATCTCTTGCCTGTTGTCCTTCTCGTTGAAGGCGGTTCTGAGTGACACGCTCATAAGAGTCAAGGGAGGGGCATCAAGATTATCGGATTCGTTTAGGACAGAGACCATGTTTGGATGATCGGCCACAACTTCAAGCTTGCAGTGTGAAGCGTTCTTCAGCTTATCAAAATCAGCATCTTCGATTTTGAGCCAACATGGGCCCATGATGTTCTTCCAGAGAACGAATTGCTCAAATAGGGAGGTGTTGCTTCCGAAGACGTGGGAATAGGTTTCGCCAGGTCGGTTAGGGTCAACTTCTGGCTCTGGAATGATCGTTAATTGATTGAAAATGGCTTGCAGAAGAGGGTATTGTGACTTACTGTTGTAAGGGTAGAGAAGCTTCATATACTGAGCTTCTTTGGGAACATCGCGAAGTTCAAAGGCATACTTTCTCGTGCAAGCTTTGATCTTGTACATGTCGACATTCATCTTGGTCATCATAGTGTCAATTTCGTCGTACACCTGCATCATCTCCACCGCCTCACCCGTTTCCTCACCATCTTGCATGCGATGCTCGCGCGGTAGGAAATATAGCTTTCTCAAAATATTGTCGACTTTGACAAAACAGCTGACGTACGACTTTGTCTTTTTATTCAGGACTTTGCCAAAGAGGCAAAGGCTGCCATTGAGCTCAGTGTAGTCTGTCCAGAAGAAGTTGAGACTGCCGTCCTCCTCAATGGCATCTTTGTGGTCAATTTTACCGATAGTTCTTGCTTCCGCTGGTGAGCTTGAGACAACATTGAGTCTCTCTGTTAAAGCGTTCCAGGAGGTGGAGTCTACTGAAGCAGCGTTGGGCTTGACAGGAGAAGAGCTGGCGGGTGTCGGATAAGTTTCTGATTTCAGAATTTTCTTGATTGGCCTTGAACTGGCCAAGTTGACACTAGTGGTAGCAATAGCACCGGCGTGGGCAACCTCCATCATATCCTCATCCTCGTCGTCCTTTGGTTCTTGTTTGACCTGAGCTTTCCTCTGAGCGACCTTTGCAGCAGGCGAAGAAGGTGCTGGGTCGCTCATAGGAACGTCTGCAGTTTCCAAGAGATCATCGTCGGCAGGGGGGATGAAGCCGTCATCGTCGTCCACGGCTCGAGGGGGAGGGGATGACATTCGAGTATCGAGGGTCTTCTTCTTTTTGGAAATGGGTTCTGGAGCGGGTGAGAGAGCCCTGGCTTTACGGCGACCACCGCCAGATCTTTCGACTTTGGAGATATGGTGCACGGGCTCAGGAATATTACTATCAACCTCGCCAAGTAGCTCGGACAAGAAATCGTCATCGGCCTTCGTCTTTACAACCTGGCTATAATTTAGTTGGTCGTTCTGAGTTATTCCAAGGAAGGTTTTATACCTTGGGCTTTGGCTGTGTCCTGTTGGCGCCTTTGAAGTATTCGCTAATATCCCTATCGTTGGCATCTCGCTTGGCCTGTTCATCCTGGCGACTCTTCTTTGCTGCATGACTTATTAGTAAAGGAAAACTAGAGGAGCGTATCGTGCATTCTTGGGAGACTAACCGGCTTTGCTGGGTCGCCCACGGACGTCGGCCTCTTCTTCACTCTCGGAGTCATAGGCTTGTACTCGATCCCAGTCTTCGCGACCATCATCTGCGTAACCCTCACCATTGTCGTCGACGACAAAATCATCCTGGTTCAGCCTTTCTCGAACAACCTTCTTGTATCCGTCCTCGTCAACTTCATCGTATAGATTATCGACATCGGCAACTTTGTAATTATCGAAAGCCTTCTTGCCAGACGCCCGAAGGGCCTTGAGCTCAGCGAGCCGAGCCCTATGAGACATGACGAGAGTCAGAGCTTAGACCGATGGCATATCAGAAAGAGAACAAAATGAGAGTAAAAATTGGGTATGCCGATGGGATATGGGGGGCCTTGATTTTCGCTTTGTTATAGGGAGTTGTCAATATCGAGACTGGAAATGGTGGAGGGACTTGGTCCCCCGGTAACGAGTGCTGCTCATTTAGAAAAGTGGTCAGGGCAGACGCGCCAAAGCGCGCTCACACTCGCGATTCCCCCGTCAACGGCGGGGCCAGCCGTAAAGTGCTCTGTCACGAACGTGGCCAATAGGCGGTAGTGGATAGGCTCTGTAGAGCTTTGAAGTGCCCCGCGCCAGAGATATGTACTAGCAATGCATTAACTAGAAATATTTGCATATAGCCTATGTAGTACATATAATAGATGACTACTCTGTACCTAGTAGATATGACAAGGGCCTACACTAAAAAGGTTAGTGTCACTGGACACGACGCGACCTTTCGCTTTACGCGACTTTGTTAGTGTTAGTGCCATGACGGAGATCATGTTAAGGAGACATTTGCTCTACTGAGTTATAGCGGATATATTCAAACCTTGATAGATTCCTGCGTACATACATTCATCTCTTTTCAGGCTGCTCCCGAGGGTGTCTGAAAAGAAACTGCAGTTGAGGAATGCGTATATATCTCTACATAGACTTTAGTTCATGTGAGAGAAGAGGATCATATGAGGAAAGGGTTCTCACATAAACTCACAATCTATCTAGATGCTCTTACAGAAGAAACACCTGGAAAATGCAAATGGCGTTGGTTGTGGGCTTTAGATGCACCAACTTGTACCTTCCTAGTCATCTAAGTCATTCATTAGGCAGGCGGTAACTGGCCAAATAAGCAGTCAAGAGTTCCTTCCACAATAACATGGACTCTTGACTTCGTCTGTCATAGGCAGGCAGGTAGCAGGTACTAAGGTAGGTAGGTAGGTGGGTACGGTGTAGAATATCTCGATACCTACCAGTATCTAGGTCCCAGTAGGTAACCCTCCGTTTAACGATATCAACCGATACGCATGACGGTTGATTCATTGGAATCCACCTTATCCCCCAAGATCATCAATATTCGTTGCCATAATTACATCCAATCATGCCCAGTAGCATCTTCAGTGCCTGGCGGGCGAAGTTCAAGAACGATGTCCAACCAAACTCCTCGGAATATCCAAAATCTCACATGGACTTCAGCAGCTAGAGACTGCCGCTCAATCGTCGCAGAGCTCGCATTGACAGGTCTGAGGAGCCATGCGGCGACAATAACATCTGTACCAAGGCTCTGACTCCCAGTCACGAGAGATCTCCTTCTCAAAATTCATCCTCTTCACATCTCGCACGGTGGTTGAAACCGAAACGACGAAAGACCACCTCAACATCTACTTTGACAAAGCGAGAAGCATTGTCTAGCTCCAAACTTGCAGGCGTTCCAGACATCTTAAATTCAGGTTAGAAAACTCATTAGTCTTCTTTCAATTGCCAATCATGATCTGTCGCTTACCGATCTTCCCTTTCTTCTTTTTAGCAGAAAACTTTCCTGCTTCCCATGCAGACCTCAGCGATGCATTTCATCATGCTCACGACAGATGGAGTCGCGATAGAAGCTCGTCGGACAAATCCGCGACAGTTGTGCCATATTCTTTCATCAATGACAGAGAGTCATCGCAGACAACCCGAGACGGCGCTGAACAAGAGTTAGGCCCAGAGCTTTCGACTCACATTGTTGAGAAATATCCACCACAACTCGCTCCTCTACCTGACCTGTCTGAGTGCAGCTTGGAAAGGTCATCGACCTTGCGAGCTTGTATAGAGAAGGCATCGGACGACCCCATTGTTAAGTACAAATCGCAGCGGCGCTCATCAAAGCCAACTGTTCATCATAACTTAGCTATTCGACCAGAAACCCATATAGCACGGCCCAATGCCTTACCGGCAGCTACACTTCGACCACTTGAGCGGAAGCAAAGGATAAAAAGCAGGCCTCTGCCGGACTTGGCCGCGCGCTCCAAGGGCAACAGACCAGCTCACTTGACACCCGATTCAAGAGCACGTTGTCGCAGCTTACCAAAAGAAAAGTTTCACTGGGCTTTTGGAAGATGTGTTACGACTAGGTCTGATGTCAGACACGACTTAGAGCAGGACTCACCTTCTCGTTCTACCTCGATCACAGCTCTTCAACTACCTCCCAGTGTATACGAAAAGCCACCCTTGTCCGAACAGAACATCCATTCTTTGCAACTCGTTGCCCTTCAGTCTGTACCAAAGCCAGCTGTCCGACTTCAGCTCTCGGACCGATTCCCGAGCCGGGAGAGCAACGTCACATCCTCTAGTATTAGTTTGAGTCTATGTTAGAAATCACTAAATTGGGCTTATTCGAATGAGTCTCTAGATATGTTCACGGCCGACTCTTCGTTTCATAGACTTGCTAGTTCGTTCAATTTCTTATTGGCGTTGACCATTGCATTGGGCTTGCAGCATACCTAGACAACGTTAATGTGCTCGAATCAAAGCCATAGTGAGATGTATCAAGGATGAATGTGCATCTTCAACGTCTCCCAATTCGTGTTATCACAAAAGATGAGCCAAGTGAATTAAGCAGGCAGGGGGTTTAGGTCACAACGCCTTCAAATGCCGAAGGATAGTTTAAAGACAACCAAAGACTTGAGACGTGTAGTAGGTAGGATATTCCACCGATTCGTTGCCCAACAAAAACGCCACATGATACGCCATGTCCTCTATTAGTACTCTCTCATAACTATATATCGTACACACATCAGATGTATTTTACACGAGTATTCCCTACCGAGCGCCCCATTTTAAAGTGTCCCAAAACTAGCCCATGGCTTTCCATCAGTCATCAAGCTTAGAGACGGGCCTCCGTACCTCGTCAAGCGCGCCTACCCTGATTCCTGTCGCAATGGCATATGGCGCTTTCCGGCTCAAGAGCTCTCACCAGATGCAACAACACGGAGAGGCACCCTATCCAGCCAAATCTGGACGATTAGAATCGGTACCACGCCTGTCTTCGTTGCGGTATCTGCGGTCGTTATCGTATCCTCTACTTCGTCTATCGTCATAATTTCTCGAGGAGCCCCTTTCCCTCGGGGGCCTGCCCGCTTGTGTCGTGTCCCAGAAAGATTCTATTTCCATGACAGTGTAGTACTCAGACATCTCCTCTTCGGCCGCGCCACGACCCTTTGTCTTGCGCAGGTTGGGCTCCTTTTCTTCGCGCTTGGCAAAGAAGGCTTGGATTTCACGGTTGATACGGCCGCCAATGGGACGGATCCTCTCAAGATCTTGCTCAGGGAGCATCTGTTGCTGAATGACCTTGTTGAAAGACCCATACATGATACGAGCAAGGGCGATGACCTCGCGTTGCTGGTTGTACAGAGTTCCTTCATTTTGATCCGCTTTGACATTGACATCGCGGAAGAAATGATCATGGAGTTTGCGGTAGGGCACCCACAAACGATCAAGAGCTTGGGTAACCTGCATACCGTAGGCGCGCTTGGCACCAGCCACATCGCCTTCGTTGGCACGAGCGCGTAGGTGATAGTGAGTGTTCTGGATGGCGACAAGGTAGAGTCGCATAGTCTGCGGATCGGGAACCTTAATGCGCTCCATCATGTTATCGAGTGCGCGGTCGGCATTCTTGATGACATTATGGTTGATGTTGTCGCGAATACATGTTTCCATGGCCATGCGGTAGATGCGCGGGTTGATGATATCCTGGGGGACAATCGACAGAATCTCAGTGGCATGTGCACTGGCTCTGGCTTGCTTGAGTATGCTGAACAGACGCATCCAACAATCTCTATCGGGCTCCATACCGTACTCACGAACCAAGAAGTTCCAATACTTGATGCCGATACTGCTCTGCTTCGTTTGGAGTACAACCTGCAGTAACATTGACAAAGTGTTATTACCAGGAGTGGCATAGACACCGTTACCATCTTTCTTAGCCACTGCACCTGTGCTAGGGTCGGTTTTGCGGGCATCGGCAGCTGAACGTTCTTGGACTTTAGATAAGTTGGGTACGTTCATGGTCTGCTCGATAATATCGAGAATCTCCTTCTTGTCAGCTATGTCAGATGACATTAGCATGAGACGACCCATCGAGCTAACGAGCTCTTCATCGATAACCAAACGTCCTTGCCGCCATCTGCTCATGGCCTCCCCCCAGATAGCTTTGGCGCGCTGAAGAGCGTTTTTTATGTTAAACTCCTTTTGTTCATCCGTAAGATCTTTCACGTCTTTGTGGACGTTCCATCGCAAAGCGCTGATGATGATCGAATAAGTGTAGGCATTCGCGGCTCGTGTGGAATCGTTCACTGTATCGACGATGGAGAACATCGAGTCTAGATCGCCGGCTCGGTTGCACACGTTGAGCACTGCATTTAAATGGGTTGTGTTTGGTTCCAGCCGGGTGTCCTTGAGAAGGTTGTTGTATTGCTTTACAGCCTCGGCCACAGCAAGTTTGGGATGTTCTGATCTGGCGAGACCTCGGAACAAGGTAGTGTAAGTCAAAGCGTTGGGAAACTGTGCGCGCTTCTTCATCTATCATGATGTTAGAGTCTTGTTTGGAGTTCAGCATTCGAGTTGCATACGTACTTCATTGAATAGTTTGATTGCTTTGTTCAACTGCTGTTGTTGCAGCAAGTAGTCCATCAACAGGGTCCATGGCACGACCAGTTGCAATCTCCTACTGCCCATCTGCACGACCAAATGGGCCTCTTCAAATCTACCTTTTCCCAGCGCTTTCTTAACGTATTCCGAGAACTTCCAGGGATCATCACCCAGATACTTCAGCTCCTGCCTGGCGACCCGTTCCATCCTAAGTTTTGCCTTCTCCGTAGAGAAGGAGTTCTGAACACCATCCTCAAGACTTCTTGGAGTGTCTCCGTTGATTTCTGACGGCGCATGTGTCTTCGATATAGCGTTGGTTACCGCCTCCACAGTTGGTTTTCCTTTCGTTGGTTTGGTCGTTGAATCGAATGTGCGCTGCGATTTATGAAAGGAACGATGTTGAAACTCGAAAAAAGGCCTGGCAGCCAGTTTCTGACGTGGCACAAGCTGTAGAGCTCTGCGCAGGCATGCGCCTCCGTATATTAACTTATCGGCCATCATACAGAGACAGACGGTCACAAACCGAAAGGAAATAAAAAAGGCTATCACGAAGAGAACGAACTAGTCGCAGTGCCGATCACGAAAAAAGTATCTTATCTTATCTGTGGAGGGGTCTAGAGGTAACAAGAAAAAAAAAACCTAAGACCGAAGCTTACATACAGAAAATAAATAGCCTAAACATGGGTCGAAGATGGGCATGAGATGACTAACTGATTTTGTCCCTAAAGCGGGCAAGTACCTGGTCAGTCGAGTTTTCTGCAACTACAAGGAACTTTAAGGACGTCTGCCCTGTCAGGACCAGAGCCATTGTGCCCCATAACTACCTCGTTAGATACCTGAGTACTAAGGTTGAGAGCCGCCGCGCTTAAATTGTCGCGCATAACGAAAAGCTGGCCCCTTGACAGCAGATGGAGTCGGCTGTAAAGACATGGACCCCTCTCCCCTGCATCCCGCTAACGTACTGGGAGTCCAATTGGAGACGCGCTTCGTGGTCGCAGTCCAGTCAACGCCTTGGTATTGAGAACATGAGAGACGAAATTAGTGAGTCAGTTTATGTCATCTTAAACTGAATCCTTAGGTTGTCTAATTTTTGTCGCCTGAAGCATAGCAGGCTCGTCAACTTTATTAACCCCTGGAAGGCTTCTTTTCTGGCAACTTAGTAGCCTTAGTAGGTTTTCAGGACCAAGACAAAACAAGCGAACTACCTCCTACCTTACTTATCTATATTTCCTCGACGCATCAAACATTCCTTGTTCTCTTACATCAACGTTACTTACAGCTCCCGACCTTTGTTTAGTCTCTATCTTCCGCCTCTGTCTCTGTTCGCGAACTCCGCGGCCATGGCTAAAACTAAGAAGGTTGCCACAGATTTCGAAAAGATCATTAACGAGGGTAAGCCCCAATCCTCCGTCCCTAAGGACCTCCTTCCATTCTAACATTACTATTTGAAAGGGCGCGAGCGAAAGAAGAACGAAGCTCTCGCCGACCGCATCTTCTCCAAGAACAAGAACCGCCGCCAGAGCGCGCCCTCCAAGCTTGGTCTAAAGTCCACTTCTGGTCCCTCGCTCGCAAGTCGCGTCGGCGTCAGGAAAGTACAGCGCACCTCGGCCATCGGCGCCCGCTCGAACCCTCCCGGTAATGTGAACGGCGAATGGACTCATGATCTACACCACTCAATCTCAGGCGACCTGAGCGCGCGCATCTCTGCCCCTAATGCTGCCAATAAGAGAGCCAACAACCGCCGAACAGCTCGCCTATCCGCTGCCATTGATCGCATGGACACTTCAGGCGATGCGCCTCAGCAAGTCAACATAGTAAAGCCGAAGGGAAATAATGCAAACAACAATTCTATGGGGATCACTATTCGAGGTCTCGCTGGGCCATTCACCGTCATGGCACAAAATTTTGCTCCCGGCACCACGCCTGCTGATATCGAGAGCGCCATGACCCCTATTGGAGGCGAGATCGTGAGCTGTCGCATAGTCAAGTCGAAGCCTATCCTTATCTTCGAGATGGCTTTTGCCTCTCGCGAAGGTGGTGAACGAGTCATTGAAACCTTTAATGACAAGACTGTCAGTTTGCGAGCATCAAATCGATCGTCCTGAATCTGTACTAACTTCCTTCGCAGGCTGACGGCAGGATCATCAAAGTGTACCCTAAGCTTGGAGCTCCAACAAATATCTCAGCTCCCAACCCTCCCAGGGATGCCCCCAGCGGCCCTCGTGGCAATCGCGCAAACAGGCTTAATAAAGACAACATTGTTGACGGCTCAATGGGCTTTCCTGACTTAATGCAGGCCACTGCCACAAACGATCCGTCAAGGAACAACCAGTTGTATAGCGATAATCTTGTTGGCGGCAATCGAAGAGGCCGAGGTGGCCCAAGGGGTCGCGGTGGGCGCTAACTCCATCTCTTTTTATCGTTTGTGCTTTCAAGAGCGGCTTAGGGGGGTGGCAGAAGACTTGGGTTCCGCCAGACTTGCCTTCGAAGAGAACGAGATTGGTTCACACCAAATTCCGCTGATCTGCCACCAAACTGAGTCCCTAGACTTCTAAGATTCAGGGTGTAACAAAGCACCTAATGCCAGGTCTAGATGGTATTACCCGACTCACTAATTTCGTCTCTTATGCTTCTAGCAGCCGAGGTTTCTCACAGGGTCGCAGGTCTGGTTCTTAGTTCTGGTTTTTGGGCTTGGAGTTGGGAGTTAATAGCTCATCCATTATACGATAGTGCACACCAGCACAGGCATCTGGCAATACTTTACGATTTCATGCACCGACGACCATGCGATACACAGCGTTGGGGTCAGGCAATAAGCAAGTCGTTTCCGTAAGGAGTTATTCGTGATATTTTATACCTCCATTCGTCCTCCAAGATTCAACCCCCGTGAAGTCCCCCTCACACCCAAAAAACAAAAGCAAAAACAAACAGATGACACCAATACAACTACACGACGGGAGTCAAAACCCAAGAGCCCCTACCCCATGATATGCCAAGCGCGTTTCGTCCTCTACACCAAAACTCAGGACCAGAATAAAAATATCTACAACCAGGCTACATAGCACCCAGGCAGGTTTCATTGCCACCCGCCAAAGTTTAAAACTCTGCACCATGTTGAATCCCTGGCTGGTCATCAAGCCCGTTAATACTATACCAACAAGAAACAAAAACAAAATAGGAGACCGCCGCCAAGAGTAAACCCATTGATCCTACGGCCGTTTCCGAGGAAGCGCCGTCGTGTCAAGAGGAGAGAAAGGAGTCAAGAAAAATACCACCGATTCCATCATGGATCTGGTCGATACGATCCCGATTGCCTCAGTACAGATATGGGAAACATTGCAGTTGGCCTTTTTAACCCCCCGACTTCCAATCCATCAAATACGCCCTTGGCGCTGAGTTTCTTCCAGCCAGGTCACGGATAGATTCAAGGTTCCCTCTTTGGCTTGCCCCACCAATTCGACCAGAAAACTAAACAGACTCGCCAGGACGCGTGGCGCTCTGTTTCCTGGCGCTTGCGGATTGAAGGGAGGAACGGATCCCTACTATATTAGAGCCATCGTTGAGCCTTTTTTTCTTCTTCACTACCAACCATAGGCATTGATCTGTTTTTCTGCCAAGGACAGACAGGCAGCGGTGGTGGGTTGGCGGCCATCAAGTAAAGGCGCTTTTACCATAGGTTGATACGGGCAGTGGTCCCTCGTTAGGCTATGCGACTTCAGTGCCAGGTGTTCTGGTTTCCCATAAAACCTTCTTCCAGGGTGCGCTCCTCTAAGTTGCGGATGAAATCTCTGTTGCCTCGACCCCCTTGCTGTGCGCGGCTCCCTCTTCGGTTTGCTGCCGTTCGGTTATCGATGTTGCCACCCGTCATGCTTTCTCCAGTAGGTGGATAGTAAGCTGGACTAGGCTGCAGACGAATGGGTTGACTGGGGTCAAGGTGGCTGGCGACTCGTTGAATGGCAGCTGGAATGCCGCTCTGTTGCTGCTCCATGGTAGATGCGCGTTGACGCACTGGTCTCATACCCCCTTGCTGATGCTGATACATATTGGGCTGGGGCATTTGCGCATACTGGCCTTGAGGCATTTGCTGCGGCTGCTGAGAAATAGGCATTTGTCCATACTGGCCATGTTGCTGGCCATAGGGTGAAGGCATATTGCCATGGTTACCTCCTTGGGGGTACATGGAGTTGTTCCCATACATCTGCGGTTGCGTATGCCCCTGCTGCGCGTACTGATTGGCGTTCGCTGGGTAGGGGTTAGGGGCAGCTGAGGCAGCCTGCTGTTGCGCCGCTTGCGCCCGCTGCTTGCTGAGCGCCTCGGCCTGTTGCTGCTGCTGGGTACCGGGCGCTGGTGATCTGTTCAGAGAGCTCGACTTGAGGTTCATTGGTGGTATGAAAGGGCCAGTGAACTTCTGCTGAGTAATGAAAGGGTGAAGCTTGGCCTGCTGTGGAGACCATCTTTCCAGAGGATTGATTGTTAAAAGACCGCGAACAAAATCGATAAATGCAATGCGATTGTTCATTTCTGTTAAAGTTGTGTTAGTCACCTTCGAGACATTCACTGGATTTTATCTTACCTCTGTCGATTTCGCTTTGCTTCATGTTCTTTCGGGGCATGGGGTAAGTTTTGATAATTTCAGGAAGGGTGTTGGCCTGGAAATACTTCTTGCTGGGTTGCTCCTTGGTATTGCGCTCCCGGGCGTATTGTTCCATTGGCTTCAGCTGATACGTCCGTCGTCCAAACTCATCTTGTCGCTTTTCGAAAAAGTCGCCTGCCTGCTTACCCATCTCAATCATCCAGTTAGGGGGAGTTCCTAGCATCTCGACAATTCGCGAAACCTGATTGTACTCCGAAGATCCAGGAAACAGGGGAAGGCCCAGGAAGAGCTCCACCACAATACAGCCCAGGGACCACATATCGATGGCTGACGAGTACGGTAGACCAAGCAACACCTCCGGCGAGCGATAGAATCGTGATTGGATATAAGTGTACACAGTCTGTCGCTCGTCGCAAGCCGAGCCAAAATCAATGATCTTGATGATTGGGCTCTCGAGGTTTTTTAGAAGAATGTTCTCGGGCTTTAAATCGCAATGAATCAGGCGAGCCTTGTTCAGCAGTGCCAGACCGTTGAGGAGTTGCTGAGCAAACACGCGAACCAGCGTAGTGCTGAGACCCCTGAACTGGTTCTGCTTGATAAGTTCGTAGAGGTTGACACTCAAAAGCTCAAAGACCAGACAGAGATGCTGTCGATGGATGAAAGTATCCTTCAGGCGTAGCAAATGGTGGTCGTCATTCTTGTCAAGTTTCGTGTTGAGCTGCAACTTGTCAGTGCTTGTGTTTAGTGCTGGGTCAAAGGTCTCGTACCAAATCAAGGACGGAAACCTCCATCATACTCTGGTTGAAGTAGGCAGTGCGGTTCTTGATAACCTTGACTGCCACCACCTCTTGTGTCTTGAGGTTCTGGCATTTGACGACTTGGCCGAAAGTACCCTGGCCCAGGACGTCCAAAATAAGATAACGATTCCTGTGACGAAGGTCAGAGTCAAGAATCCATAACAGGGTCACACATGACATACTTGTGGCCAGCTTCCTCAGAACCAAGAATATCGTTCACGTAGAGAATGTAATCACTGTCTTCGTTGTCGTAACCATCGTTCTTAGTGCCCTTGCTGGGTTTTGTCAACACTCTACGGGGGTTGCGAGACGACTCATATTTGAAACTCGGGTTGCAAATGCGATAGGTTGCAGGCAATTGGACAGTGAGAGCCTGAAGGGGCTGTACGGATGGTGAGTATGGAAATATGGGACAGACTCAGGATAGGAACATACGCTGATGAAGCCGCCTTCGGGGTTAGCGCGACGAAAGGGTGGCTGCGAATTCACTTTTGGTTGCAAGTCGGTAGAAGACGACAATGGCTTAAACTCTGGAACTGGACCTCTGGTCACTTGCTGAGGGACGGGCCGGCGCGGAGACTTGGGGTCGAGGTTAAAAGCGGCGTCGAGGTTATTGACAGCGGACGAGGGATAGTTTTCCTGGTGACCACTAGACGCGTAGGGGTTGATAGGAGGCAGATGTTGTCCTGGCTGATGTTGACGAGCACCGGGAAAGTAAGGAGACTGGGAGTAATCGGGCTGGCGTGTGGGCGACTGTCGCTGTGTCGGGCTGGTAAATTGGCTGTTGGAAGCAGACTTGGGCGCGTAGGGCGAAGTAGGGGACAGAGTCTCCATGGGTGAGTATCGTTGAGCAGCAGAAGACTCCTGGGGAGAGTGAAGATTAACAGGACGGCTGCCCGATAGATGGGATTGGTGGTGAGGTCTCATGGGGTATTTTATACCGGCATGAGCATCGTGAGCATCGTGCATTGCGACGTCACCGTTTCCGTCGCGCATCTGAGAAGGTGAGATGGGGGATGTGGCCGAGCTGGGGTTACCAACAGGAGCAGCAGCAGGCGGAGCAGCAGCGGAGTGAACTGGGGCGCCGCCGTGGAACTGGTCGTATTTATAACCGCCTTGAGGCGGCGGTTGGTTGGTATAGTCTCGAGAGGTCTGGTTGCTGCCGTTGTGACGTCTCGAGGAGCCAGGCGAGTTTGCGGCGGGATATTGCTGCCACTGAGAATCCATGACACTGACTGGCTGTTGCTGCTATGGAAGCTGGGTAAAGCAGCTTAGAGCGACAGCGTCAGGTGGTGGCCGCGATGAGGTCGAGGCGATTGGTGGTCAGCAGCGAAATCGTTGAAGCTGTCGTTGTCACGAGTGGGGTAGGCAGTGCGTGGTTATCGGGCGTTGACGATGATGTCGACGGTCGATTGTATCCCAATGATGGGGGGGAAGGACGTAGGATTGAGGAGCAAGAAAAATGGAAGCAAGAGGAGAAAGGCTCAGTACAGTATGCTGTAGCGTCGAGTAACTTGGGTAGCTTAACTTTGGTTGCTAGCAACGAATCCAATAGTTACAGTACAGCGAGCAAATAGGACAGGATGGTTGGCCGGCTGCTGGTTGGGCCGGATGCAATGCAGTCGCCAAGTTGGAGATGGATCGAGTTGGGTCTCGTCGTGTAGACAGTCGGTCCCGTAGTAGCCAAGTCAGGCAATGGCGAAAGCGGGCTAGCCCAAGTCGTTCAGATAGAACTAACGCCAGTATGCTACCGTATGTGGTGCAGAGAAGTAGTGTAGAGGAGAAGAGATATTTGAATCAGCGCACCAAATCCTCGCAATATTGTACCGCAGCCGTACAGCACAGCGAGAGATGAGGGGGCGGGCGGGAGGATAGGGCACCACAATCAGCAAT
>JABFFG010000415.1:0-21459 GCA_013623685.1 Fusarium transvaalense
CGGTGGGAGCGGCGGAGCGGCAAGTTAAGTTAAGCTTCCCAGTTATGTTACTACTACTACCTTAGTACTACCTATAGTGAAGAAACTACTATCATCCCAGTGTCCTCCCCCTCCCTCCCCTCCCTTCGCTTCTCTCGTCCCTTCTCCTCTGATCTGATTCTGTTTCTACTATGCGTCGTGTTTTTTTCCTCGTTGTTTCTTTCTCACTGTGACGTCCCAGTCAGTCAATCAATCGCTCGCTCTTTCACTGATTGATTCGCCTGTCACGGACAGCTTCGATTCTTGTTTCTGCCCCGGGCAACCATTCTTTACTCAACTTGAACCAGTTTTGTTAGTTTGGGCGCCTTTTTTATTAATACGATCTCGGTACACATAATCATTCACCGGATTCTATATAACCTGTCGCTCATTCATTACAAAAACTGGGGAAAGAACCCTGTGAACTCACCAACGGCTGGACTGTTGTGTTATAACGCTCTTTTTTTTTTAAACACCGAATCACGAATCAGAAATCAATACTTTATTAGGAGGAAAGTTTCGATAAAGCATCATGAAGTTGTTGTACTGGCTTACTGCCGCCCATGTTGCGCAGGTGGGTTGACTCGACAAATATACGAACACTCGATAAAAGACCACCAGTGTTAACTGGAAAAACAGGCCGCAGGAAGACATGGGAGGATGAAGAAGAGGCAGGAGATTGCGGGAGCTGTCGATGCTGAAGGAGCTGTCAATGCAGCCAAGTTCGAAGGGCAAGTCTAAGGAAACTCTGAGGGAGGGTATCGACACTTGCTAACTTACATGGCTTCAGACTGAGGCTGTCTTATATCACCGAAACCACCACTGAAAGGGTGACCGAGACACAGATCAGGACTATTCTGCAGACTCCTGCGGCCGTGGCCCCAGTCGCTGTTGAGGCTGTTACTGTCACCGTCAACGCAGAGCCTGTCACTGTCACCGAGACCAAAACTGAGGTTATCAACCAAGTCGATACTCAATTTGTCACCCAAGTTCAGGTTGAGACTCAATACGTTACTCAGGTTGACGTTCAGATTGTTACTGAAGTGGCTCCACCTCTTGTAAGTTTAATCAAGTTCAGAAATATCCAGGCTCGTAAACTGACTGGTCTATAGCCCGCTGTTACTATCAAGGAACCTATTACCATCATCGAGGTCGAGCCTCTTACCATTAACAACGTGATCACCGAGACAGTGCAGATCCCTGGAGAAGCACCAGTAAGTTTAGAACCTCTGCCTTTGTCCTTTGAGTTGAACTCAGATACTAACTCATCCAAGCTTCCCGTTACTGTTACTGTTCCTGGCGAGGCACCTGTAAGAAACAAAACGCTTGGATCCTCACTCAAAGCAAAAACTAAATCATCATAGGCCGCAGTTACTGTAACCGTTCCTGGAGATGGACCTGTAAGTCATTATGATCTTGAACAATACCCAGGTACTAACTCAGCAAAGGAGGCTATTACCATTATCCATACCGTAGGAGCCCCCCAGGAACCCAGTGCTCCCGTTGGACAAGTGCCTGGACCAGGTGTCACCACAATCCCGATTCCCGAAAGCTCTCTGCCCAGGACGACACTCGCATCAGACCCGTATGCCGTTGTTGGGCCCATCAGGACTGAGAGCATCACCCCCAAGCTCCCTACCAGTGCCCTCGAAGCACCTGCAGCTGGGCCTTCCACCAGCCCCGCCGAACAACCCGTCGAACAGCCCGTTCCAGCGCCTCCTACCAGCGCTATCGAGGAGCCTGTGGCACAGCCTTCCACCACTGCTATCGAAGAGCCTGCGACGCAGCCCTCTACTACTGCCGTCGAAGAGCCCGTAGCTGAACCTACCTCCGCCCAGGCGGAGCCTACTACTGAACCAACTCCTACTCAGGAGGAATCCGAAGACGACACTCCTACCATGTCCCCTTCAATGGATCTCGGCAACATGGGCCCCGACACCACAGGAGCCATCGCTGCGCCTATCCTAGACGGAAATAGGCCCGCAACAACAGCCAACGCTGGAAGTCCTCCTTCGCAGACACGAGCTCCCATCGATCTCTCCGACCCGTCGAATCTGAGTAGCGTCCTCGACTTGGGCAACTTGGGTCCACTCAAGGCTCGCGCCACGGATGCTCCGTGAGTAAATGCGGTATGGACCTGACTGGATTGCGTTGAGTTGGAATTCGGTGGTGTAAAATTGTAGTGTTTGTGGCAGACTCTGGGTTTCTTTCGAAAGTGAAGAGCACTTGTGCTCGTAATATTGTAGCTAGGTAGTCTTATAATTCATGTGAGCAAGTCTCCAGAGCATATCAATGGTTTTATTCTGCATCTGTCTATGGTATGGGTATCATGATGCCATGCTCTTGTACTCGAAGAGTCTGTGTTCCGAAATGTCCATCTCAAATTTCTCATTTCTTCTCCGCTGTTGCATTTCTCTGGGCCAGCTTCATCTTCTTGGCCTGTCGCTTGCTGATTTGCTGAGAATCCTCCTCGCCGTTCTTGCGCTTTTGGTTTTGGTTTTGATTCTGTCCCTTGTTCTTATTCTTCTTTCCACCATCGTTCCCTGTGTTTTTACCATCCGCATTATCGCTTGACCCCTTTTCTTGCTCGGCGACTTCGACAATATTGATAACACCTCTGAAGCCGTTCCTCTTGATGCCCTCGTTCACCACGACAGAACGAGGTATCTCACCGAGACCTTGCATGCCCTTTTCGCTGCCCAAGCCCCACACGCTCAGTAAGTTGACCACATCCGCAGGTGCCCTCAGTGAGAGCGCATCCTTGGCTTCGCTGCTAAGTAGGATGCCTCTGCCACGTGTTGCCCGGATGAGACCTGTGACGTTTGAGATGAAGTTGGCGCGCCCTCGGGCATCCGCAGTCAGAGCTTGGCTGTAACAGACCTCAAAGCGAATGCCCCGCGAAACAGCCGCCATACATGGTTTCGGTTTGAAGTGGAAGTCCAAGTGCTTTGTAAAGTCCATGGATATTATGGGTACGTCGAGCGTTAGGCAGGCGTTTTGAAAGGCCTTGTCCGTGAGCGGACGGGCGGCGATGATGTCGTATGTGGAAGTGAGGAACGGGATTCGGTAGTTGTTGGCCGAAGGGTCTGAGAGAGGAAGAGTCGCGCGGTGGAGGACATTTGGAAGCTTTGAGGTTGGCGATGATGGGATTGACGGGAATGGCGCGGTGGGGTTAGTGGGAAGTGGTAGCGTGAGCGTATGGTTTAGAGCGACGGTTGAGTATCCGAGAGATGAAGAGAGTGTGAGAGTCTGGAGAAGCTGTTCCTCGGTCGTGGAGGGCGACCAGGCTATGTTGAGGTCGTAGAGCATGGCTGGTAGTGTAGTTGTTGGAGGTTTGTTGAAAGGTTGGGCGATGGGCTAGTAGAGCATCGTACGTCTAAGAGTGAACGATTCGAAGATGTATGGGCAAGGCTTGGGGGTTTACGCTGGAATTGAGGCCAATAGAGTCACTGCGCGAGCCTTGTGGCTGTTGTTGTGGTGGATGCGAAAAATGATGCTTGTGGTGTTGAGTTGAAGCTGACTTTTTTTTCTTCTGCTTGCTAAAGTTTCCCCACGAACTACCATGACGCATTAAGTCTGAGTGAGTACCAGCTCGATTGGTCAATTATGAGATATTGATAGAATGGCTTGGAATGATATATCGAAGAAAAGCCACGAAATGTTTATATTTATTTATTTACTTATCTATTTTAGCAACCTTGTGTTGAGAAATATCAGTTCTTGCATCTACTTAGGTAGTTTTCTTTCTTTATAGCGACATAAACTCGGTCGCAAGAAGCTGTGGTCCGTGCATCAGGAGCCTTTTCACTAACAAAGTGCCCCTACCGTTCGTCATCACCTTGTTTGTTCTTGTGCCTGACTCTACCAACATCCATCATCATTAACTCTTGTCACTTTAAGCTGTACAAAGACGTTACTTTCTTTCTCGATATTTGTGAGCAACGCATTTAATTGCGCTATATCGCCATTGCATACTCCTGACTCCTTCTGAGACCTAAATAGACAAAACTACCACTCACATATATTACACTGACACCTGACCTGTGACCTCGACTTCAAGCTTGCCAAGAACTGCGCCGCCTAATTAACGACGACGACGCGCCACCTCAACTCCCAGGCCAGTGACGATCAACTTCATTTCAACACACAACATCGCACTTCATTGAGGCAAATAGCAAATACCCACAAACAACGCATTCATCGCAAACACTCTTCTTTCACAAATCGTCTTTGCTCTTCAACAATGTTCTTCTTCTTCGTGTGCGGTGAGCACACCTTCCGCAAGGAGGTACCAGGCTATGAGGGCATGGTATGCCAATGTCACCACTGTGGTAACATGGCTGCGCATGTCCAGAAGAGTAATCCTTGGTTTACATTCTGCTGGATTGTAAGACTGGTCGTCTCTTCTTTGATCTTTCTGTCAGTCAGCTAACAGCTTAATTGCAGCCGCTCATTCCTTTGTCCATCTCTGGCTACACCGATGTCGCATGCCGAATCTGCAACTTCCATCAACCGCTAGAGAACCGCCCCGATGTCAAGGCCATGGCGAACGGCGGAGGACCACCGCAACAGCAATGGGGCCCTCCTCACGGCGCACCTGAAGGGCAGCAGCCTATGCGATACGGCTAGGCGAGTCGATTGTTCGCCCTATTATGCGAGATTTACGAGCGAGTAGCGACTTATCGACCCGCCCGACGTTTTTTGACACTGCGTTTCTTTTGTTATTTTTGGGTTTGGGTTTCGATGTTATTCAACGAGGCGGTGCAGCCTGGTGTTAAGGCGAAATTGGGATACCACAGTGGAGATGACGACTGGGTTGACTCTGGTTCCAACGGCCAATTTATTTCCGTGCTACTTTGCCGAGCCTATCAATTCACTGTCATTTCGGCGTGATAGCAAATAGGGATTGGAAAAAAAGGCATGGAAATTTTTAAGAGACCGATGGGCCTAGTTGAGAAATATTTTAGTGGTTAAATTCATGTTTGCTTGAGCCTGAGTTGCTGGATGGGTTTTTCGCGTTGGCTTTGCTGAGCATAACTAGGGGGGCTAAATATCAACTCCTGAGATCTGGAGAGACAAGATCAGAGACAGTTTACGACTCTAAACTAGTCCCTAGACTGTTTAGCTCATGTATTGAAAAGCTCCGAGGCCCAAGTTTTGTAATGTCTATTGGGCTGTGTACGCATTTGAGTATGTGATTGAGTTCAAACGGCTTGATTCATCTGCTTTTATTGGTGACTCGTCCAACATTCTCCGTTTTCATAATATCCACTTTCTCACATAGAAAAGCTTTCATGAAGCATGTAGTCGTTGAAAGGGGAATTGCCCTGGCTCGTCCTTGAGTTTGGAGGCGATCTCTTTTTTGCCGATCTTTGATACAGGATTTAGGAAATATCAATCACATTGGACAGAAACGCGGCAGCCAACTGAAACATTCAACTCGTGCTGCAAGTAAAAAAGTACTATGTATTCCATATTATCATCTGGAAGCACGCTACCCTGCAAAACATCTGGTTAGCACGCGTTATTGACAAGGGATAAAGTCCCGGTTGCGGGGCGGTCATTCACGGTTGGCAGCTACGATCTGCACCCATGCCGGTTCAAGCGAGTCGTTGCCCAGCAACGCCGCCAAACACGGCCAAAGACATAAGACCCTCGGCCAGAACAGAGACCTAACCTGAGATAAACAATTTCATCGTGCATGATGATCCTGACATAAATTCTTTCCTCCTTCTTTATACTAACCATACCAAAAATACAGCAAAAAATCCACACATTATGGATTCACCACCTAAGAGAATGACACGGGCCAGAGCCGCCGCCAAGGCCACGGAGCCCTCTGTGAAAACCACAAAGATTGTCACAGCTGCTGCACGGGCAAGGAGCACTGCAACTGCCGGCACAAAGAGCACAGCTGCCAAGAGAAAGACAAGAGCGGACGAGAATGATGATGAAGAGGAGCAACGCGAAGTTGCTGTTGTTAGAAGAACGCGTGGTCGACCAAGGAAAGCTGGGGATCAAGAAGAGCCTGAAGCTGAACCTGAAGCACCTGCAAAGCCTACACGGGGCCGTATAGTGAAGAAGACTGCTACCGAAGCTCCCAAGTCAACTACTACTACCACCACTGCCCCTGCCAGAGCTACGCGAGGACGGCCAAGGAAAGCAGTTGCTGCAGCTCCTGCCGATGAACCTGCCCCAGCACCCGTTAAGAAAACTACTACTACAACACGAACCCGCACTACAACATCAACAACCACGAAGCCAACAACATTGGCTAAGCCTGCTCTCAAAAAGTCCGTCAAGTTCCAAGAGCCTGACAAGGAGAACATCGAGCCTGCCGTCGAGGCCAAGGAGCCTGCTCGGACTGGAATCAGAGGTCGGCCAGCCAAGCGTGGAGGAGCAACTGGAAGTCGAACAACCAGAGCGGCGGTAAGATCCGCTGAGTCGACAGACGTTAAGCCATTAAGTCCTAAGAAGATTACCCAGATACCTGTTTCGAAGGACGACGAATCCGAGGATGAACTTGCCGGTGACATGCCGCCTGTCAAGCCCATGATGAAGAGCCCGATCAAGCCCCCTACCAATACTGTCAAGCCCCAACCAGAGCACACAGAAGAACCCACCGAGTCAATAAGCGCTTCTGAAAGCATCCACAACCCTCCCAGCCTTGGTGCACCCGTGTTGAGATCTCCTGCCAAGAGGCAACCTGCTTCACCTAATAAGGATACCTTGAGATCACCAGCTCGCCGCATTGGTCCTATTGCGCTCCCCGGCTCAACAATGAAGAAGACTCAAGAAAGCGACGCCCAGGCTGGAGATGGACATTCTTCCAAGAACTCCCTACTTCTGTCTGCAGCTAAGCGACCTCAATCACCCATCAAGGGTTTGAACTTTGGAGTTACCTTACAGCCTCAACAATCCCAATCAGCAATGAAGGCTTCTCTTCTTCTTTCACCACCTAAGAGGGCCATCCCTGGGTTGAAGCCAGTCACTGAGCCCCGATCTCGAGATGTTGCTGAGCTCGGCGAACCACCAATCATGAAACCTCTGGTTCTGGGTACACCTTCTCGTGCTCCCTCCACCCGATCATCTGCTAAGCTCATGTCGGAAGAGGAAGCCGAACTGGATCTTGACACAGCCGAGGACGATGTTTTCAATGAGCCTATCGAAAACTTGGAGTTTCCCGGTCGTCTATCTGCTGTCCTTCCCCGCTATGCTGACCCTGCCTGGAAGAAGGACATGGGTATTGTCGATGAGCCTCAAGAGGAGGCCGCTCCCGTAGAGGAGCCCCAGGCTGAGCCAAAGACCGTCGAGGATGTTCAGGAGGAGGCCGTTGTCGAACCCGAGCCAGTTGCAGAGGCAGCTGATCTTACCGAAGAAGAAGAGGAGGAGGAGGACAGTATGGTTCTCGATGAGGATGTTGCCGATGAAAAGGTTGTCGAGGCTGACGTTGGTCTCCAAGAGACCGAACCCGAGAGCGCAGTGCCCGCCGAGACTCCTGTGCAGGAACAGAACCCCATGTATCAGCTGAGAGAAAAGGATCTGGAGCCTCAGGATACGGATTCGGAGTCGGATGACGAGAACGCTGCTCCTGCCAATGCAGCACCTGTCACCCCAACGCCATTTGTTCGCAAGACCCCTAAGACCTCCCGAGCTTCTATGGGTGGTTTCAGCGCTCTTGCTGATCGTCTGGGTTCTTGGAAGGCTAGCACCCCAGTCAAGATGGCACCTCTGACTTCTGGAGGGAAGAAGGCTGGCGTGCTTTCCGAACGCGCTGCTACTCCTCGGTCTGTGGATTCGCCCGCTTCGACTCATTTCTTTGATGATGAAATGACTGTACGAGCAGGTATGGAAGATCTACAGGCCGATAAGACTGCAGATATTGTCGAGCCTGATTTCGACGATATGGAGGTCACTAAGGAGGACGTTGAACTGGCTCAGGAGGCCAACGAGATGTCCTTGATGGAGCCCGATGCCCTTGAGGAGGTTGTCAACACTGATGCTTTTGACGACACACTCTCTGAAGCTAGCCAAGAGTATGGTGATGAGAACGAGATCCCCTCCTCAATGATCCCCGTTACTCCCGTCCGCCCAGTCATGAAAACCTTCAACACCACTACCAAGGTGCCTTTGAAGCCTGCAGACGACTCCTCGCCCACGCCTCTCAAGAAGCGTAGCTTTAGCGCCTCGCGAGTCGCTCCTAAACGTCCCTCCGGATCAACAAGGAAGAGCATGCCCGCTACCATCCCTGAAAGTCCGTCGGCCCCCTCCACCCCTGCTCCAGTTACTCCCTCAAAGTCAGACCTTTGGTCTTCACTGGGCACACCTGCACGAACACCCCGACGTGATCTGAACCCAGCAATGCTTCGTGGTGCTGTCGTCTTTGTCGATGTATACACCAGCGAAGGAGCGGATGCTAGTAGCATCTTTGTGGAGCTGCTCACTCAAATGGGCGCCAAGTGCATGAAGTCATGGAACTGGAACCCTAGCGGTTCTGGAAACGATGTGACTTCTAGCAAGGTTGGAATCACACATGTTGTTTTCAAGGATGGCAGCAAGCGCACACTGGAGAAGGTCCGTGAGAGTAACGGAATTGTCCAGTGTGTTGGAGTTAGTTGGGTGCTTGAGTAAGTTGAAGACATTCTTTGATTCCAACGAACAGAACTAACGTGTAATAGTTGCGAGCGTTTGAATGTTTGGCTTGAGGAAAGCCCTTTCAAGATTGACACGAGCAATGTCCCCCGCGGTGGAGCTCGTCGCCGTAAGAGCATGGAGCCCAAGGCTCTGGCCAACATGAACGGCACTCTCGTCACCAGCCCTGTCAAGGGAGGCTCTCGCAATACTCCTTCCACCCCCAACAACCGTCGTCAGAGTACGCAATGGATGTACACTCCCTCGGAGCAAGACGAAGACGAGGAGATGGAGGATTTCGAGTGGTCGGAAGCTATTCTTACTCCTGTCCCCAAGACACCTGCTCCGGAGGCTATTGCACGATACGCTGCCAATCTCGACCTTGAGATGGCTTCCGCTGACGATGACGATGACGATCTGGATGAGTCACCTACAAAGGATGCTCTCCTGATGCGAACGTGCCCCCCAAAGAAGTCCATCCGTGAGATGGGCGCCGGTATTATCAGCCAGACCAAAGATGATGGTGTTCTCATGAGGCTCATGGCTGCACGACGCAAGAGTCTGCAGTTTGCCCCCAAGATCGGTAGTCCTTTGGCGAGGACCTGGAAATGATAGATAGTCGAGATGTGAAAATAGTGGAGGCGGAATAATTGTACATGGAAAGGCTTTGATCCGGAGTTTATGGTTTCATATTAGATTTTGCCGACACACGGCATGGCTGGCATATAATCACTCGTTTTTGCCATTGGAGGGGATACCATGGGAACAGACAGGACCTCCAACTAGGCGTTTGGTGGAATGGCATTGACTGGTTACTTGTACACATATTTGGGTGTTGGTATACTGAGAATCCAGTATGGCGATTGATCTGCAATATTTCCGACTCGTGTTTTTGTGACTGTAGAAGGCTTGAAACGGTTGGATTTGAAGGTCGGGTGTGTCTCATATCGTTGGTTATATGCTTGCTACATGCTCGCTAAACGCCAGAACCATGAAGGCCTTTTCCCCAATTGTCGCACCATTTCCCACCAGCTCTTGGCAGAGAAACACGAAACTGTAACGCCTCAATATGACATTATTAGGCCTTGACAAACGCCCTCATCGCCTTGACAGCATCACCCTCATTGCTCTTGAGCAACTCGGTAGCCTTTTGCTTGGGCAATTCGAGCTCCTCGACGAGAAGGGTAACATCGGCAGCGTCGACCTTGACGTTCTTGTTGGAAGTGGCAGCGGCTGATGCCTTGTTGGCGCCGCCGAGGCTCTTGATGGCTTTGTTAGCCGCGTCGGCATCGACGTTTTGTGGTGTCGAAGGGGAGTCGGCGGCGTCGAGGTTTTCGAGGGCTGAAGCGGCTTTACGGTCCTCAGCGGACTTGGCGGTCTGAGAGGGAGTTTCGTCGGTCATTTTTTTGTTTTATTTGTTGGGTTTTCTTAAGAATAAGAAATAGATGGTAGATAGGTTATATGGAAGTGAAGGTGAAGTAAAGATCAAGGTCAAGGTATAGATAGCTTGGCTTTAGGTGGTTGGAATTATAGTGGAGGTAAAGCTATGGTGGGGCTTGTGGAGGGGCAGTTCCAGGTGGGGGGATTTTGTTAGGTAGAGTTGAGAAGCCATGAGAATGAATGAAAGGTCAGTTTGAAGCTCTAACTAATACTGCAGAATTACTCATTTATTAAAGTCTACTTTTGTGCATGAATAATTTGGCAGTCAAAGCTAAAGACTCCTTCTAAACTATCAAATACACAAACCGCCAGACCTAGACTATACCCTAATGGTTAGGTAAATAGGTAGGTAGTCTTTGCCTTTATTCAACCTCAATTAACCATCATAAAATGTGTTATGACATAGTTCAGATCAGCCTGTAATGCACCTGCCATTTATCCTTTTGAGTATTATCTGTCCAAGTTGTTGACGCCACATAAAATCTTCCAATGTTGTGGAAAAGGAAAAGGAAAAAAATGACGGAGCTTTTTACTCGGTTACGCCACATTTCTTTGTTTTAGCTATTGACGTTTTGTTGTCCAACTTCATTTTCCGGGTCTAGGGTCTGGTCTGGATTTGCTGCATCGGCTTCTTGAGCATGTTTCTTTGTTCTCACTGTGACTCATTTCCATTCTCATTTCTCCAACAACAAACACCAATTCAATTCCTCCAACCACTTTTTTTCAATTGACCTGATAAATATCACAGGAGAATTGAATTGATCAAGTCCGATTATCTTGAGTCGATTACCCTTTGTGCGGTTATACTCCGCTGAATTCGAAACACTCGCTCATCTCATCTCATTCCTCTCTCTTACACGCACACAAACCAGCTCTCAATATGGCTTCATCTTCCTCCACCGCTTGGGAACCCTCTTCTTGGCGCTCAAAGCCCATCAAGCAATCGCCCAACTACCCAGACCCAGAGCCTCTCGCCAAAGCAGTCCAGGAACTAGCCGACCTTCCTCCTCTGGTGCATCCCAATGAGATCATTGCTCTGAAAGCTCATCTCCGCGATGTCGCTCAAGGCAACGCTTTTCTTCTCCAGGGCGGCGACTGCGCAGAGCTCTTTGACTACTGTCGCCAAGGCCCTATTGAGAGTAAGATCAAGCTGCTGCTGCAAATGAGTGTCGTGCTCATCTGGGGAACCAACAAGCGAGTCGTACGCATTGGACGAATGGCTGGACAGTATGCGAAGCCCCGATCGAGCCCTACTGAGATGGTCGATGGAAAGGAAGTCCCCAGTTTCAAGGGCGACATCATCAACGGCTTCCGTCTTGAGGATCGTGAGATTGACCCCAACCGCCTAGTCAAGGCCTACCACCACTCTGCTGCGACTCTAAACTACATCCGTGCCGCTCTCGCTTCGGGTATCGCTGATCTCCACCGGCCGCTTGACTGGGGCCTCGGCCATGTGCGGGACCCGGAGCTCAAGGAGAAGTACTCAACTATCGCCTCGAGCATTCAGCAGACGCTACGCTTCCTCCAGGTCATCAATGCTCGACCTGGCGAGCTGGACTCTGTTGAGCTCTTCACCAGCCACGAGGGTCTTTTACTTGACTATGAGCAGCCTCTGACTCGACTTCTTGACAAGCCTACTGCCCGGACCGCGAGCCCCACGCCTCCGGGCGACGACGGTGAGAAGAAGGAATACTACGACACCTCTGCGCACTTTATCTGGATCGGTGATCGTACACGCCAGATCGACCATGCTCACGTCGAGTTCTTCCGTGGCATTGCCAACCCCATCGGCATCAAGGTCGGCCCTACAACGCCAGCTTCAGACCTCCTTTCTCTCCTCCGTACTCTGAACCCATCTTGCGAGCCTGGCAAGATCACCCTCATCACACGCTACGGCGCCGCTAAAGTGCGCGATCTTCTCCCCACACACATCCGTGCCGTCGAGGACTCAGAGTACCGCCGCACCGTTGTCTGGCAATGCGACCCCATGCACGGTAACACACTTTCCACGCCCACAGGCATCAAGACACGTCGTTTCGGCGATATCTACCGCGAGCTCCAGGAGACGCTGCGCATCCACAAGGAGGAGGGCAGCAATCTTGGCGGTATGCACCTTGAACTCACCGGTGATGCTGTTACAGAATGCCTGGGTGGCAGCGAAGATTTGGGTGAGGATGATTTGTCGACAAACTACACTAGTTTCTGCGACCCCAGACTCAACGAGAAGCAGGCTCTTGAGCTGGCTTTCTTGGTAGCGGATCACTTCTCGAGAGAGGCAAAGACGGCATGAACGGGAGTGTGAGGTTTATAAAAGTTTGATACGATAAAAATGGGTATATCCGATAACTATAGGGAATAACAAAATTCAAAGTACATATATGGTGTTGCGGCATCAAAAATAAAAATGACAGAAGTTGGACGTGATGAGTAAAAGTCCAATTCTGGACAGTGTTGAGCACAATGTATTGATCTTCATTGATGTATTCAATGTATTGCTTCTCTCTGAGCTCTAAGCATAGGTACGGACTAAACGTTTAGTACTACTGTACCCTATCCAATTGTCAAAATAGATGTTAACTGATATCATGTCCATCTGAAATTATTGTGCTGCCGTTACATAAAAATTGTCATATCTTGAATTTAATCGATCCCCCACCACTCTTACGTGAACCATCGTCCCGTCAAGCCAGCGTGATGGTCTGCGCCGCCTCAAAAGCGTCGCCCTTCTCCAACTTCTGCCAGCCCTTGACGGAGCCGGGCTCAACGCACAGCATGTTCTTCCAGCCGTCCTTGGGAGAAAAGTCCTTGATGCTGGCCGACTTGTCGACCCAAGGGTTCCAGACAACGACCTGGTCGAGGTTGTCGCGGACGATGCTGTAGCGGGGGCTGCCGGACTCGGAGATGACGACGGGGTGCTTGGGGCCGTTGGCGGGGGTGTACACGGAGTCGGTCTCGCCAGAGAAGGTGATGGCGCCGGACTGAGTGGCTTCTGAGCTGGAGACCTTGGAGAAGTAGACAGAGTCCTCGAGACCAGTGACCTCTGTGGAGGCGATATCCTTGAAATGGTCAGTTTACGCTCAGTCAATATGGACGATATGAAACATACGCTGATCTTGAAGTAAGTGTGGAGAAGAGTCTGGAAGTCAAACGCAGTGTCGCCGTCGTTGGTGACAACAATTGTGGTGTTGAGGCTCTCGCTGTCGAGAGAAACGCTGTAGATAAGAGCAAACTTGTAGGGCCAGAGAGCCTTGAAGTCATCGCTGATGCTCTCAGAGGACAGGCCAAAGTCGAGCTTGACGCTGGAGCTGGAGCCCTCGCTGGTGGACTTTCCAAGGAACTCCCATCGCGAGTTGCGGGCAAATCCGTGCTGGGGAAGCTTGGCTACGGGTTCGTGGTCGGGGGCGGTACCAAAGACCTGCGGAGGATTCGAATTAGAGAGAGACGCATCAATGGGAGCGAACTTGTGGTTTGGAGGTCCATACGGGGAAGACGATGGGAATGCCACCTCGAACGGGAGCACTGCCATCAAGAGCAGCAGCCTCGCTGACCCAGAGCTTCTCAGCGCCTGAAGCGTCCTTCCAGCTAATCACAGTAGCACCATGGAGGAGGACCTCTACGCTCTCGCCCGTGGGAAGAACGGCCTTGACGCGGGAGTTGTCGTGGGTGATGTCGACAACAGGTTGGGGAGGAGCAGCGGGGGTTGAGGCAAGCGCCGAAGGCTTGTTAGGACGGTCGACCATTGTGAAATAATTTGGGAAGAGAAAAGGTCAAGACTTTTTGAAGGAGTCGAAAGTTGGCAAGAGTCGGAGCTGGAGCTGATAAAAGGTGAGGTAACGTTCGTGGCGGGATGAATGCTGAAGTGGGGTTGAAAGGGTCCGTTCAAGTGGAGGAGGAGGAGGAGAGGGAGGGTGTCGATGGAAGAATAAGATAAAGATGCAAGAGGACTAAATAAGTAGTAGTTAAAATAAAAGTGATGAAAAGAGGTTAAATAGGGTCTTGTAAAAGGTGATATCAGCCTTTTTATCCCCTGTAGTTTTGGTGCTCTTGGATACCCAAAGCCGTAACTTATTCTGTAAGATCCGTGGGTGCTTCAAGTCTGGGAGGAGGTGACAGACAACCTGGACAAGCCTGGGCATGTCAACAATGGCGGGGTAGCTCAGATGAACCAATAAAATAAAGATGTAAAGCTGTTTAGTGGGTATCAGCTGCTATAGTTAGAGCTGTTACCGGTCATATTCAAAGCTGAAACACGTCTCAGATATTGGCTTGTGATACATGAACCAAAGCAAATTCGCCTACTTTTTTTCTTCCAGCACGTAAATATTATGCGTTGATTGGAATTAAGTGATACCGAAAACTCGTTAAAACATGAATGTCATAAAATCGGATTATTCATCCATCACGAGCATAATACCCTTCCAAACGAGTTTCACCATGCAAAAAGCCTTCGGATCACAAGAGGTTACACAACCGATATTGACGAATTGAATTCCAAGACTTCTATTGAAACGGGTATCTTTGGTATATGGCATCTAGCATGATACTTGTTCTACACTAAACTTGATCGTGATCTTTCATCCACCTCAAACTATGACAGCTTATCCAAAAGAAGGCCGCCATCAACCAATAATATCTCTTCAAGTCTCCCGACGCTGATTTTCTTCATCGTGCGAGGTGAACATGGCGGCGTTGTTATGCTCACCACTTTGTCCACTCGAGCTTCCTCGTCCACTTCGGTGCTCAGCATGGGCCTTCTCTTCCACGTCTTCGACAGCGATCAAAAGGTTTCCGTTGTTGTCGTATCGTCGAGGCTCGATCTTGGCCTGCTTGACAACGCCAAGAGCGCCCTTTAAACCATGCTCCACCTTTTGGAAGATAGTATCCATTTCCTCCAAAGATCGGTATGCTGTCTCGGGGAAGAAGAAGTAAACCGAAGGAACCATAATAGCGTTGATGACGGCAAAGATGATGTATGTGTTGGATCCAATGTTCTCAAATGCTGGAGGAGTAATCATGACAACCAGCCAGTTGAAGATCCAGTTACTCGATGTCGACAGGGCGTTGGCAGGAGCTCGGATTCGCAGAGGTGTAATCTCAGCAGGGTATAACCAGGTCATTCCAAGCCAGCCAACAGCGAAGAACGAATTGAAGACAAACAAGAACACGATGCCCACAATCTGACATGCCCTCGCATCGCTAGAGCCTACACCAGCGAGGATAGCCATGGATGCACATTGTCCAGCTGCGCCAAAAAGCATGAGCTTTCGACGCCCGACACGCTCAACCAGCCAGATCGCAGGAAGAGAAGCCAAAAAGTATTCGGTACCGTTCAGAGCAGCCATCAGAAGTGGCATATGTCCAGTCATGCCGAGTCCAGAATAGATGGTAGCGGCATAATAAGTGATCAGGTTGATACCGGAAATCTGTCATTGCAAAATTAGCATGAATTGAGCCAGCTTAAAGAGGCACTGCCTTACCTGTTGGAACATTTGGTTGACAAATGCAAGGATAGTACGGTGGAAGTTCTTGTTGTGGTTACGAGAGAACAAATCCGAGAACGCCCCCTTGCTCATCTCTGTGGTAGTGTCCTTCATGGCTCTGAACTCGTTATCGACGTACTTGCTCTGGACATCCTGATTAGCGATCGCAGCAATGACTTCCTTTGCATCATCATCACGGCCCTTGAGCACGAGCCAGCGGGGAGACTCAGGTAGGTTCATGACAAAGGCCATAATAATGAGACAGAAGACGATTTGGAAGGCCATTGGGAAACGCCAGCAAGCAGAGGTGTCTTGCGCAAAGTACATGCCATAGTCGACCCAGTAGGAAATGGTGATGCCAAGCGTGATCAGAGCACCTTCAATCATGACCAGTTTACCACGCTTATGAGCAGAGCATGTTTCGGATTGCCACATGGGGACGGTAGAAGTGTTGCCGCCGTTACCAAGACCAGTAATGATTCGTCCGATAATGAAGTGTTCCAGAGAGTATGCAGAGGCCTGAAGAGCGGCGCCAATAACCATAATGGTGGTTCCAAGCATGATCATCTTTCTGCGGCCAAGTTTGTTTCCGATGAAGATGGTGATGATAGCACCGAAGAAGCAACCCAAGTTGTAAGAAGATACAGCAATACCTTGGTAGTTGGAACGGTTCTTTCGAACAGCCGCGGATACGCTAGGATCCTCACTATGCATATCAGGGAACTGCTCCATGAATGGAGCCATTGTTAGGATACCACCCATAACACCTTGGTCTGTATCAATCGTTAGTTCAGGTGTCATGAGTAAGCTCACATCCAACTTGTATGGTTTTTGTGAGCGCAACATTCAACCTTACCGTAACCAAAGAGCAGGAAATCAGTTCCTGCAATGGCACTGATGGCATAGTTGAGGGCCTGGCCTCGAAGGCCAAAGTACTTCTTGAACATGGTGAAGGGATATCAAAGCAGAAAGCTGACACCCAAAGTCTGTACCAGAAAACAAACTGAACGAAGTTGAAGTGGTAAACATCAAAGCGGCCAAGGAGGAGCCAATTGGGGTTATAAAGAAAACAGAGCCCAAGGGTGTTCGTGTGTTATACTACAGAGTCATGTAGAGTAGGACTTGGTACGGGGCACTACGGCCTCTAATGACATCCACACCTAAAGCAGGCGCCAAAGTTGGTCTCTCAAACAGACCTTGGCTACACATCCATGGTCATCTTGGTCTTGGCTCTCTATGATTGACCCATTGGCCAAGGGCAGGACTGTACCGTGCATACAGTAAGGTATATACTGCCTCTTTGTTTCCGCACTTGTGTACATAAGCCCATGATCAGCATGGTCATGATCCCTGCACCATTGTAAAGGTTTTGAGAATCTTCAAGAGCGGATGGGTGGCGTCGCGGGTTCTGGGGACGCTTTCGCAGATCTATGCAAGCAGTAGATACGCGAACGAATTGGTCCTCGTCAGCAAATGACTGCTTTCTGGAGAATCAACATGATTTACACAATATCATCCTCCACCCTTACAGTAATAAACATTGATCGTGGAGAAGCTCATAAACTCGCCTCGCCTAAAGTCTGTGGGGAGTTGGAGGAACTGGAGAAGGCTGGAGCGTGGGGAATGCGACGTCATAGCACCCGATATTCTTCAAGTGAGGGTCCTTCGGGGTATGAAAATTGGGTCATTCGAAGCATCAGAGTCATCTTCAGCCGTCTCATTATCGTTGTTCCTGCTGTGTTTTCTGGGGGTAAAGAGTAAACTTTTGGTTCCTGAATCTGGAGAGAGAAGGAAGTTATGGCTTCACACGTGACATGGGGATATTTGTGGAAGGTGCTGATGCTGTTGAAATAGCATCCATTCCTTCCTGTTTTGCCAATGTCTTGGAAGAATACTAGCATTACCCAAAACTGAGGCTCTGCTTTATTGTTTCTTGGCAATTAACAATAGCAAGAGGAAGAGTTGAGCAACTACAAAACTCAATTGTTCCCTTGAAGACTGACGAAACATCGCGACTTTCCTCTGTGACAGATCCTTCTTACCTACACAGTACGATACAGTACGATTCAGTATATCATCAACTCGAACGGACAGTCAAAAACGTGCCATTGTCGCGCTTCAGTCCCTGTCATGGTTGATGCCAAGATCCAGCTTGCATTGAGTAACTATCCGCTGTTCTATCAACTATCCAATCAACAATTGAAACTCACCGTCAGAAGATGCACCGTCAGACCGTCTTTGCAAAAGACCCTCCCTACCGTTTGCATCTTTTTGTGGGTGAACATTTCGTTTATGTCGCTCAATTTCAAACCCCAGATTTCGGTAAACTATGACCTCTTGACGTCACTCTGTTTTTAGCTGACCGAATGAAGATCAAAGCGTCGTGATGGATGAGAGAGAGACATGGTCTATCGTACCTAGGCAGATACATAAGCCTCTTTCGGGTTACCTATATGGGTTAACAGATATTTAGACACAACCTTCTCTCTTTAGATCATGTTGATATTGACGTCTTTCATCAATCGATCCAAATGCCGGGTATAAGTGATCGGTGACATCAAAACTTCAATAGCCATTGGGAGTGCTGGGAACAAGCTCACCAATGACATGAGCTAGAGATGACGGCGTAATATCTTCAATGTCTTCTTTCATTCTTCGAGACTCTTTGATATGTCGTTAGCCCTCTTTTACTGGTCATCTAGTCGGGCAATTTATACTTCACCTAACTGTTTGGGGCAATCTTCAACTTCAAGTGAAACTTTGAGATGACCATTGGGACACTGTATGCTACAACAGAGGCATGCATGTACAGCCAATTATCAAACTGAAAGATCCTTGAGATTTCAGCACAATAGACAGTTCCTTGAATTGTACCGGTGACGATTCGCAGAGATTTGCAATAACCACCAATTCAAGTCGTCACCGACTTATACCAGTTTCTCCAACACCATTCCTATTTGAGCACAATATCCAACGTCGACAGTTTAAACAAATATCCAGAACCTCTTCCGACATCAACATCGAACTTTAACCCCAGAGATCTCTATATGCAGAATCGAAAAAGGATTCTCCAGCAAAAGGACCCTTGAAAATCGAAGAAACGGCCATCAATCAACTCCAACAATCTTGCTACCATCCATGTCGCCCCCATCAACAACCCGCAAATCTTTACCCATTTGCGGTCCGCCGTGGAACGACTCACCTGACATGGACATCGCGTCAGAACATTTCCCTGATCTTCGGGAATGAAAAATGGAGACTCGTGGAGAAGACTCGATTGTCTTGCAAGGACAACCATTCAGGAACAACAAAATACTCACTAATGTTACTCTGCTGGCTAGACAAAGGCTGGAGAGAGCAAATGGTTCAGACCTTGGGTGAACTATGAACCTAGTACAGTCCCGGCCGAAACTAGAGGCCATGCATATACCATGCATATAAGGCAGCATTCTTCTTAGTCCCCGTCATAACTTGTGTATAATGTTAGCCTTGAATTTCATTCAGCGACCTGTATAGCTGGTGAGTCGCACAGCATCCGATAGGTTTATTGTACTGCGTGGTTTAGCCGAGGGATTTTCTTCGTCTTAAAATTCAAAGCATGTAAGCATGCATTCCTTGCACTCTGAGGCTGGGCGCTGCAAGGCGTTGCCCTTTGGTTCCTGAAGGCACCTGAGCGGCAGTTGGGGCAAAAGGCCTCAAAGCATGCGGCTTGTTAGGCATCAATCCGCCTGACAAAGCTCAACCAACACCTAGAAAAGCAAAGCAATGCAACGCACTCGAAAGTTTTAACATTCGCCAGTTTGAGCCTCGGTGCGCCATGTCTTCACCATCTCCATACGGTGACGTCCCTTTGTCGGAGGGCAGTATACGCTTGCTTCGGATTCTGCCACATACAGACGAGCATTCCCAAATAGAATGTCGCCTCTCTATCTGCCCTCTTTTGGACTCGGGAAGCACCCATCCTTACGAGGCCCTGTCCTACGCATGGGGCTCCGAGGACAACAAACAGTCTATCCTTCTAGACCATCATGAATTTTCCGTCCGTACCAACCTCCACGCAGCACTGTCACGTCTTCGGGATAAGTTTATCGAACGGATCATATGGATAGATGCTATTTGCATTAACCAAGAAGACAACAACGAAAAGGGACAGCAGGTTCAGTCTATGGCGAAGATATATGCTAAAGCAACTCGTGTAATTGTTTGGCTTGGAGAGGCGGCAGTTGATAGCTGTCAGGCGCTCGAAGACATACGCCAGGCTACAGACGAACAATCTCCAAAGTCTAACAACGAAACAGCCATCCTTTCATTACTTCAGCGACCGTGGTTTGAGCGCATCTGGGTAAGGGAAAAGACGTTAAACAATATAGGTATATATTGCTGACAAAATTAATTTAGGTACTTCAGGAGGTTGCCGCAGCTCGACATGTCCTGATCAAGTGTGGCCTAACGGAGATTGACGGATATGCGTTCTGCTTAGGTCTAAGCGCATTGAAGTTATCCTACGATACCTGCCCAGACCTACAGGCTCTGATCAGTTCAGTAACCTATCTCATAAGGGGTGCCATCTTCCGGCCTAGATACTTGACCAGTCAGCCAGGCAGATTTTCTCTAGATATATGCCCTATGACTGAGCTGGTGGAGATGTACTACACCCGAAAAGCTAGCGTGCTCCATGATAAGGTTTATGCCTTGCTCGGCATGAGCTCTGACCCTAGCGATGCAAGGTTATCTATCAACTACGACATGCCATGGGGTCAACTCCTCAAGCAACTTGTCAAGTTCTTCGTCTCCGAACATGTGTCTGTGGATGCCTGGGATGACAAGGAGATGGCGGTCATAAAGGGCAAGGGCTACGTTCTTGGTAAAGTGTCCTCAGTCGACAGAGATACCTCCAGGGACGACAGACAGAGCGTGAGTATTACTTGGGAACATGCGCGTAGCCATTTCGACATAAAAGAGGAATGGAGCTCTCGCTGGACCTGCCAGGCCTCAGCTAAACCCATCCAGGTAGGAGATACTGTCTGCCTTCTACAAGGAGCATCGAGGCCTACAATCGTCAGGTTATGCGACGATTATTGGGCCATAATTAGGATTGCAGTTTTTACTACTGACGATCTACGAGTTACGAGCGGAGATATCAAGTGGTCGGAGCTTACACCCCACTTTCTGCTTGTCTGGGACTGGGATATGTACCTAGACAAGCTGCAAGATGCAGAGGACTACGAATGGTACAAGAGAAATCGAGGACTAAAGTATTCAAAGACGGAGTGGGAAGATTATCTAGACAAAGCGACAAGGTTACAGAATGTAGGACTGGTATTACAAGACACGACAAGACATGAAGAGGCGAGGGAGAAACTACAAAAAGCGCATGGGGTTTTTGAGAAGGCATTGAGAAGCTTGAGCAGTCCAAAGTTAACTTATGACGGCCACAGCCAGAGCAAGGGAGATGTTGAGAAGCGAGAGGTAGTGACCGGTCTACTTTTCAGGGGCAGATGGCCGCCACTTTGCTTAGCGGCAGAGAACGGGTATGAGGCAGTCGTCAAGCTGCTTCTCAATAGCGGTAAGGTTGACCTAGACGCCAAGGACAAGAACGGACAGACGCCTCTGTTATATGCAGCAGAGAATGGGCATGAGGCAGTTATTAAGCTGCTACTTGGCAGCGGTAAGGTTGACCTAGACGCTGAGGATGAGTACGGACAGACGCCTCTGTCATATGCAGCAGAGAATGGGTATGAGGCAGTCGTCAAGCTGCTACTTGGCAGCGGTAAGGTTGACCTAGACGCTAAGGATGAGGACGGACAGACGCCTCTGTTATATGCAGCAGAGAATGGGCATGAGGCAGTCGTCAAGCTGCTACTTAACAGCGGTAAGGTTGACCTAGACG
>JABFFG010000417.1:0-16269 GCA_013623685.1 Fusarium transvaalense
TATATCCTTAATCTATCTCCCTAGGGATATATTAATAAGGTTTGAATTCAATTTAATAAAATATATACTTTTTTATCTGGAAGGGTAACCAAAGCTTAATATTATCAAGATCCCCTAACAGATACCCTAACATAAGGTTTCTGACAAGGCATAAATGCCCTGGCTGGCTTCCTTCCTCTTGGGACCCTCATTTTCCATCAACATTCTCCTAGTCACACGCGTGTAACCGACCAACCTATAAGATAGGCACACAACCAAGATAAAGTACGTAGCGACGAATGCAAGGAACAGGACACGTGGGTCAAGCTGTTCCACTCGGCACTCTTTAAATTCTTCCCCGGCGCTAAATTACAAACAGAAATTCAGCTTCATTCTTTGATTGAAAATCCCCATCAAGCAAATGTCACTCAAAGCTATCGAATAGACCTGATCCAGATACACAGCCTCCTTTTCTCTCGCATCGGTCCTGACCATCATGTCAGAAAGCAATAGCTCCCCTCCAGCATCAAACGAACACGAGTCGCCTGTGCTCAACTACGGTTGTTCGGTTTGGAGGAAAAGTAGTCAACTTGCAGCAAAATTATACAACCAAGGTAACAAGCTTTGGACCAAGAAGGATCTCCAGGATATCGAACGGCAAATTGCGCAATCTGTGGATCGTAAGACCTTTACGGTTCGGGCTATAGATGGCCGTATCATCTCGATCGAGAACCTCAACTTCGGCGAGCAGCAGTCGATCTGGCAAGGACACCCTTAGTATTCTTACTTTTCGTGAAGCTAATCAATACCAGGAAGCCATACGTGAAGTATCAAGAATACTGGCAACTCGTCAGGGCGGAGCCTTCTGGTCCACCCGAAACTTACCACTGCTCTTATCTTGTAGAATGGAGCAACCAGAGTGCCCGAGCCTTTCGAGACACCATTTCAAACCCCATCTCAGTGTTCGAAGAGACCAGGAATTGTTGGATTCAGAGCCAGAGTTGCGAGTTGTTAAAATCAGAACTTCGGAGACACCTTGGCGCTAGGAAAGTGACCAAGATAATCTGCTGCGGCCTAGGTGACATGTGCCGCCACCCGCCAGAATGGTTGAAGAGGAATACGGCCTCAAGTGTAACTGAGACGAACCTCAACTTTGTGCGTCCCAGTATGATCCAACACTCGATTGCCTTGACTATGACCCAGGTATTCCGCACCAACAATGGAAACGAAGTTCAGTTACTGGCCCAAGATCCTGATTATACGGAAGAGACAAAGGAGATTTTAGAGAAAAACGGATTCTCGATCGTGGGAGAGTGGGGAGCTGGAGGCTTTGCAGAAATTGACGACGATACAGTGGTATTCTCGGTCTTTGTCGAGGCACCACTCAAGCAAATCATCGCCGACATAGCACGGCCTGTCGTTGTGATCAGTACTGACCTCACAGTGTTTAACGATCACGAGTTAAGTTATGGCCCATCCGGTTTTTTTTTCACTCTACTGACTCCACATGTCTTTAGAAAACCGGTGATCGATGCTGAATCTCCACGGACCAGGGACATGTGGCAGGAGTACGACGACTTGCAATTCCCAATTGTCCCTGGGGATGAGAAGCTTATGAGTAATTTACGAGACGTACACATGTATATTCGGAAAACATAAGGGGATGAATGGAAGGGGGGTTCATCTCCCCAGCAGGTCCACTCTAGGGAGAGATTAGCAGTTAGAGGTTCTAGACTACAGCATAGAAATCTCGTCTTGTATGGCTTAATTGAGCCCTTGTATGTGTGACTAGCTTGGGAATACATTTCTTTCGTCTCACATCTACGTTGCTATTGTAAGATGAGGGTCAGGAGGAACGACCTCAAGGGCCGTCAGAAAATAGAATGCAGCTTTACCGAAAGGTAGCACTGAACTCATTTATGGCATTTGGATAAAAACCAAGGTCAAAATAACAAGGTAATTTGATATCAACAGTCCTTGATCTTAAGTCAAAAGGGCAGGGTCGTGGCTAGATCAATTATAGCCCGGAAGATAAAATAGCATCTGGCGCCCAACTACGGCAAAGTATCTCAATGTAACATCCACTACCTACAAGGTCATGCAACCGTATAACTCCATTGGACGCCACAGATCAATAGTTGGATACTAATTTAATCCTTTCGAATCGAGAGAACTAGACTAATAATAAACTCCATCAGTTAATAGAAAAGTTTGAATAAGTTCCTATTTAAACACCGGAAGAGAGACAGGCAAAAGAAAAAAGACGACGAAAGCAAATAAAAGACAAAAAGCCCCTTCGATGAAAGAAAGAGTATAACTGCGTACAGCATGTAATTCCAGGGGTAGTGCGCCAAGTTTGCTGTGCTTTGAGCTTGAGGATGGTCGGACGATATATAGCGAGCGCCAAGCTCGTATTGACATCAAGTGGTCTCCGCTGGAACTCGCTTCTCTTAATGATGTATGGTTCACTCCCTGTATATTTGCTAGCGTCGGTAAGGTTTCCCCACCTGTCATAACATGGCGACAAGGTACTTGAACAGGGCAAAGAGTGTTGATCCTGTCTACCAAGGTAAGGGAGCTGGTATTTATTGTTCTGAGTTCTCTCAAGCAAGTGGGGAGAGTGCTGATAGTAAATAGAGCTGTCTTCACTTAACGTTGGATGACATCTCCAACCTATATGTGGCATTGACAAGTTCCTTGGCGCCATTTCGGCACTCCCGATCGGTTTTAGAAAGGTCCATATTACTCTAATTTTAGACAATTCTCATTGGGCTAGTGGTTAATACGAGAATGCTATAGACAGGTAATGGGGTTCGCTTCCCCTTACTATTACTAAAGTGTCAAGTCTTGCCTAGGGCATAATTCTTCACATCAGCAGGTTTATTTCCTTTATATAGAGGTTGTCTGCTCTAGCATTCGGTTCAGTTACTTGATCCTCTACTACCTTCCCTCGGTATTGCCCTGGTTAATAACAGCGACATCTATCAAAATGCTGGCGTTAGGCACTCTTTTTCTGTCTTGGGCCATTCCAGCTTTTGGCCAGGACTTCAACGACATACATTCAGGGAACGACACGAACAGCTCTGAGCCCATTCGTGGAGACTACACATGGACTCCAACATGTAGATTACCCGCACAAGATGATTTTATGATGGATATGGGGTTCGATTTCAAGCCCGGCTGTGTTAAGGCTACTGGAGATGTCAGCGCTTTCGCCATCTTTGTGGATTTCCCCGACGCCGAAGATAGAGATCCCGACTCGCTCCAGGCTCTGCACGACAAGATGGTGCCCCAAACAATGGAATGGTACACCAAGGCTAGCTATAATAAGCTGAAGCTTAACATCAAGGCCGACACCTCCAAGTACTACCGCATGCCTAAAACGTCGGCTGAGTATGACTGGCTGGGCAGACAAAGCGGCAACTGGCAGCCTAAGCGTTATGTCCAGGACGCCCTCGATGCTTTCACAGCTAATGGCACTCGCCCGAACCTACCCAAAGTGGACATACTATACATCATTCCAACAAACCAAGCAGCGAACTTCATCTCCCGGTCTCAAACCCAATACTACCCTATTCCTACGCGCCAGGGTGAACAGGTGGCTAAGAAGGTCATCACATTTGGTGCTGCCGATTGGGATCACCTTCCTTCGAACATGGTACACGAAACAGGTCATACCTTCTGTCTGCCAGACTACTATTCCTTCAACAACTATCTAGGTTATTACACTGGAGAATTTGGTGTCATGTCCCAGAATGAAGGCATGGCGCCTGACTTTTTCTCCTGGGATAAATATCGTTTGGGATGGGTTGAGGACCAGGCCGTGGACTGTGTTCTCGAAGCCGGCAGCACAAAGCATGTTCTGACGCCCCTCGCCGTTGCAGGTGGAAAGAAGGCCGTCATAATTGCAGGCAGCGAGATCTCTGCCCTCGTCGCTGAAGTTCGCACTGCCGATGGCGTGGATAGTAAACTCTGCGCTCCTGGCGTTTTGCTCACCGAGGTCAATACTAGAATCGCAGGCGGCAGTGGCCCGATCCAGGTCATAGATGCTACACCTGGCACGCTGGGCTGTCCTGGAAGACTCGATGACAAGAACGATGCTACGCTGTCTCTGACCAAGGAAGGCAGCCAATCTCTTTCGTATAAGCCCGTCAGCACATTTGAAGTGCCCAACTGGAATGTTACGGTGACGCTCTTGAGTGTGGAGGACTCAAAGTACACTATCCGCGTCGACCGCGAGACGTCGGCCAAGACTGATTCATGGTAGTATTATTACTGAAGATCTAATGTAATTATTTGGTAGAACTCTTGTATAAGAAAGATTACTAGCTTAAGCGAAAAAGCTCCTGCTTCAGAATTCAGTGATTTGATCAGTTGTGATGTTTGAATCCGGCTACGGTATCTGCTCACCAATCGATTTTCGGAACGACTATAACTGCAATAAACACATTTCGTGTCAGAGCTTCACCAACTACTTAAGAGATGCAGTTACAGAATGTAGTTGTATGGTAGATTAAAGTGTGTGTTAGGGTCTCGGAATGTGTCGAATGCATAGAATTGCTGGCGTCGAAAAGTGGAATCTTTATTAATCTATAACCGTCACTAGTCCTATTACCCACTTGCGATGTGGATATTCAATGATCATGTCTCATACAATATGGAAGTCTTACATAGCCGATATAGGATGATGGTAAGTGACACTCCGATGAAGACATATGTCGCCTTAATAAAATGATTTGATATACTCTTACATTATCAGCATGATCGTGATAGCTCTTCTTCCCAATGACCTTCCGCCTGATCATTTGGTTTCCTGGCGCTTTCTAAATAGCGAAATCGTGTGGTGACAACAAGCTCAAGCGATTCACGGCTCTTCTTGCACGGGCTGATTGGCTGTACAATGCATCAAATCTCCAATAGCATTCCTCCCATTTTCCTGGAGCGCACGAGTGCCAATTCCTGTCCAAAGGCCCGTAGGCAGAGGCGGTCTTCCAATCACATCCCAAGTCTCGCCATTCCATTGTAGCCAAACATTTTTGTTTTGATCAAAAATATAGAGACTCCGATTTTGGGGATGCAACTGAGAAAACATCTTTGTCGCCCACGCCGTTCCACCTGGAGATTGACCCTCGTCTTCTGGGATGAAGGTGATGGCGTAACACGCTCTGCTCCAAGCTACTTGGTAATAATTTCGTAGTAGTAAGCGGGCGACCGTCTGTCGCCGGGGTGTACTTTTACCAAGAGCCTTCGCTGCATTCTCAAGGGCTACTTGGCCCATCATAAGCTCTTCGTCGTTGAGTTGGGTAAGCTGATCTGCTGGCGCTTGGGTTGAGTGTCCAGGAAAGCTCCAATGTATGACTCGATGCCCGTTGGATGCAGCATGCTTCCCCCATTCCAAATCAGCGCCATCAGCACCGCCAGACAGACAGACGTTCGGGTTGTTAGTACTTTGTATATATTCCATAGTTGCTGATTTAGGAACAATAAATGATTGGTCCTCTTCGTCAATCAATGCTGTAGTTTTATCGGCCAGTGATAATTATGAGTCATCCTCAGATCTTGAGTCGATGAGTCAGCAAGCCTAGTCGACTGAGCTTATGGTCAGGCCGGATTGACTCAACCACTCGGTATAACTTTCGCCAGATTGATCAAGAAGGATTGTACTTTTTGTCTGAGTAGTCTCTTATGGTAGATCCATGTGGTTGACGGTCCTCATTTCGTGGTCTCACATTCTAGATAGCAGCTGGCTGTGTCGGTGCAATGCACAGTAAATGACAGCCTTTTCATAGAGGTGGCGGCAGAAGCTGCGCCTTTTTATCCTGTGTAGTAGAGTAATGAAGAGCAACGTTAAGATTGATAATTCTTTATTCTTATACTTATTGAGCCAATTGGAGTCCCAGATGAAATCTTATCTACATCAGTGGAACCATTCTGTCAGCTGAACGAATCGTAACCCTGGCTGTGACATTTCGTTATCTTGGCCTTCAGGGCATCGGAAAAGTTGGCCGACAAACGAACAAGAGACAAAAATATCCAGTCAGTTTATGCTGCTCAGACGGAACTCCTATAGGCTGATGATTCTTACACCCTAACCTTTAGGCGTCAGCTTTTCTTTTACCCGCTAGCTCGGCCCCACGATAGGTAACGTTTTTCTCTCAACCTCTTCATTTCTCATTTCCTTTGTCTCAATTGAAGACATCACAAGTCCTTTTACCCAACATGCCTCAAAGGCGTCAGTCTACCGAATCATCCGATGAGGCGCCGCTTCTCGACGCGAGTCGTAGCGAATCACCACCTCCGATTCCTCCACCAAAACCACCAGTATCATGGGCTTCCCTCCCCAATAAAGGCCAACTCGCCGTCATTCTCTTGGCCCGACTGGCAGAACCACTAAGCGAGCGCTCACTGGCTTCATACCTCTTCTTCCAACTACAGTGGTTCAATCCCCATCTTGATCCTTCAGAGATCCCCAAGCAGATGGGCTACATCACTGCTGTCTTTGCAGCAGCACAATGTCTCACTTCCATGTGGTGGGGTCGTGCTGCCGATCATCCTAGACTTGGTCGTAAGCGTGTGTTGATGATTGGGCTCAGTGGCTCAGCTCTGTCAACGTTGGGAATGGGTTTCTCGAGGTCTTTGTCTGCTGCTTTTTTCTTCCGGTTCTGTGCCGGTGCGCTGAATGGGAATATTGGTGTTTTGAGAACCATGGTATCCGAAGTTGTTCCCGAGAAGCGGTATGTCCAAAGCCCTGTATATCTCTTAGAGCATGGCCTAATTTGTACAACCAAAGCCATAAAACTAGAGCTTTTCTGCTTCTACCAATGTGCTTCAACGTAGGTGTCATTATTGGACCCCTGTTGACGGGATTTCTTGCAGATCCTGTTCATACTCTTCCCAAGATATTCGGTCCAGGTTCTGTCCTGGGTGGCGAGAAGGGGGTCCAATGGCTTGAGAAATTTCCCTACGCACTTCCAAACCTGTTTTGCTTCACTATTTTATCCTCAGCCTTCCTTCTGGTTATCCTGGGACTGGATGAAACACATCCAAGCCTTCGCCATCTGCCAGATCCTGGACGGAGACTTGGAAAGCTGATATTGCGTATCATCCTTCGTAAAAACCAGACAAGCCATCTGTACGAACCACTTGGTACTCATGACTCTTCTGAACCATTGGAAGATTACCATTCCGACCAAGAATCTGGGGAGAGATTGCCCAAGCCATACAACAAAGCTCGCCCTCCGTTCCGAGATGTGTTGACTAAAAATGTCTGCCTCAACATGCTGCAGCGTTTTCTGCAGTCAATTCATGTTTCAGCCTTTAACTCGATCCTATTCAGTCTCTTGCCGACCCCCAAGGGTGATTCTTCAAAGTTCCATCTACCGTTCCGCTTTACTGGTGGTCTTGGGCTCTCTAGCGAGAAGATGGGATTAGCTAATACCACCATCGGCATGATTGGGATTCCCCTCCAGCTTTTCATCTATCCCAAAACCGTTGGCAAATTAGGTGTAAAGAGATCATACGGCGCATTTCTGCCGCTCAGCATCATTGCCTATTTCGCGCTGCCGTACCTGGCTCTACTGCCCGACGAAGATGCTCTAATCTGGACTTGCTTGTCACTTGTGCTAAGTCTCCAGGTTCTTTCACGAACTTTTGTCAACCCGGCGACAATGATGCTTGTCAATGATTCGGCCCCGAGCCCGAGTCTGCTAGGCACGGTTCATGGTTTGGCATCGAGTATATCTAGTGCTGCTCGGATCATGGGCCCGACAGTCGGTGGAACGATGCTTGGATGGGGTCTTGCTCATAACCTTGTTGGTCTACCTTTGTGGGTTCTGACAATCCTAGCACTCGTAAACTGGATTATTCTTTGGTGGATCGAAGATGTCAATATGTCTGATTGATCTGGGTGATGCTTAATGGCATAGCACCTGTAGGAAGGATATTAGGAAGGATAGCTTCGTTCTACTGTATACCTCGTCAGTAGAAAACGGACGACTGTAACAACCACACTGCTTGTTAGCTATGTTCTTTTACGTGTTTTTTCACTCTTATTCGATCCAAATCATCAAATACACCGCGCCAACAATCAGGTCAACGTCATTTTGCAACACCTCCAGGAACACCCTGCACCCGTCACTGTGCTTAGTAATTTTTAGCTGATAGGCTAACGGACATGGCTGGGAAAATACATGCAGGTGGGATCCTCGTATTCACGGCCCGGGGTGGGCCTGCAGGAGAGAATTTGACCGCATTATCGTATTTCACCTTGACCTTGGACGGCTCAAGATCCTGGCATTGTAGATAAGCTGCGAAAATTTGAAGTTAAGGAAATTTTCTTTATCGGATAATATCGTTTAGGTGAGTTCCTGTAAGGCTGGGTCTAAGCAGCGAATAGCAGTGCATGGCTTACTGGAAACAAGACCTCCTATTTGCGTTTATTGCGCTCTCTCACTGCGCCTGTGGAGTGATTGTCTTCTATGCTAAGATGAGACTCGAAACCATTGTTCAAGTGGAGTTTTAGACTCATGGTAAAGGCGGTGATTTCACCAGGCTTGAAGCCCTTCTTGATGGAATAGGCAGGAGGCGCATGAGGAATTTTATTTTGTCTGTAGGCGAACCAATAGTTGGTGATCATCGTGTGGTTATGACTATTTGGTACATAAACGAACGAGCCAGCAGAGCCTAGACCTCAATGCCCTGGTAGCTGTAGATCTCCACTTTGGACTCAGTTTAGCAAATAGAACAACCTTGAGTCTGGCTTACTGGTACGCTGAGGGACACTGAGTAATATATGCTACTTGTTTGTAATACCAAAGTCAGCACTTTCCATCAGCGTATGCAAATGCTAAGAACACAAAGGCTTTCACTTATACTGAGAGGGAGATTTTGTATATAACCCACGATCTCTCCAGTAGCTAGAACTTGGATATCCGACACCATTTCGAAAAACACGACCAATCATACCATAGCTGTTTTCCGACCTATTTCAGCTCTTCAAAATGCAACTCATTCCCTTCTTCGCCGTTTTTGCGGCTACTTGCTCTGCTGCGAAGAGTGCAAAGATTCAATACTACTACGATGGTGGCTGCTCCAACGTATGTGTTCCAGCGCTGACGCCCATTTCCAGACTGTGAGAGCACTAACCATCTTTGAAAACAGTACGCAGTTGAATTCAACGTTGAGGCGTTCAAGTGCATGTAGGTCTCCTTTGGTTCTTCCTGACTTTATTCTCTATCCGCTCGTGCTAAGAAGGCTGCTTTGCTATAGTAACTACGATTGGGGCAACAGCAACAGTGGCAACATTGCCGGCTGTGACAGCAGAACCAATGACTGCACTTGCACCTTCTATGAGAACAAGGACTGCAAGTCACCTAGCCAGACAGCTCAGTCCGATGGTCCTTTCGGCAACTGTGCATCAAACGTAAGTTTTCACAACCACTACGCATTACTTGATGCAAAGCTATAAAGTTTGGATTCTGACCAAGGTCAATTATAAAATAACAGTGGGGCAAAGGCTTTAAGAGTGTCCGGTGCAGAATTTACTAGTGGCTGTCTGGTGTCTTATACTGAGTTTAGTTAAGACGGCAAGGGACATTGGGAATATTATTCATAACTCTACAGCTTTATTACAGCCCAGATAGAAATCATGTGCTGTGCCAATTATTGAATGTTACGTGAATACGTGAGTTTGATATCATAGATTTGAGTTGCGCCCACTGCAAATGGAATGAAATTAATTCCATTTAACGATTTGCAGTATAGCTCCAGGGACTACATTAATAAAATAAAACTCTAGTAGTAATCCCAATCTCAGCGAGCCGATTATAAGCGTTTTGTATACTTTAGGGCACTAATTATTTATTCGTCATAATGACTATATTCTTGCAACACCGAAAGTCATCAAGAGTTATTATCTTAAAAACAATACTAATTGTCTACCTTACGTGTCACAAAGATGGTCAATTGCCACTTCCACGTTGCGGTGTATCTTGTCTACTGTTTACCCTTCTGTGTCACTGGCTACGTGAAGAAGGTAAGAGACCTTGACAGTATGGTACACCGAGCTTTCCTACCTGTAACGTATAGATCTATAATTACCACTAGAATTAATTCGAGCACCTCTCTATAAGTACAGGGTGCAGGGGTTTATTTTCCCAATTCGCCACCAGATGTCAGTATATTTGCCACTGTATGAATAGAAATATTATTTCAATTGGTCCCCTCAATATGGTCGAAGATTATTAAGAATCAAGCTGTTTGAAGATTGGATAATGGGAAAGTATCAAGCTAGGGAAAATACACCCCTGCACCCTGTATACTACAATCTAAAGTAGAAAGGCGACTTGAGTACACCGACTTACTCTCTTTGGCATAGCAAGTGGAGCACTGCGGGGTTGATAGATAATCTTTCCCTCTTGCAGTCATCCGAAGTGATCTTGATCTTCTGCTCACTTGCAACTCTATCGCCACGGAGCAACTCACAACATTCAGCTTTACCGAACTATTGGCAAGTAACGATCAGTCTATGGTGCGAGTGAGACTCTAGTTGACCTTTTTAACCAGCCAATTAGAGGCTCTTTATCTCCTGTCTTCAGCTAGCATGCATGCGCTGTTACAGGTGAGTGTATCGGTTGCTAAGCTTGCCATATTAATTTCTTACTCACTGACACGGAATATAGTAGCAATGGGATCGAACTTGAGGAGGATCCTGCCAGCACCTCTACGTGGATCTAACCCCGGCAACCCACCGTCTGTACCTATTGTCAAAAAGAGGCGAGTCAATACTCGGGTTGCATGTAACAGGTGCCGCACCAAGAAGATCTCTGTGCGTTCCCGTTAGAAGCACCTTGATTACATGCTGACGATGTGCCTTGCTCACCTCTAGTGCGACGGTTGCCAGCCAAGCTGCTTTCACTGCAGCCAGCGTGACTATCCGTGCGTGTATGAAACGATCCCTAAAAAGGATGCAGTCAAGACAGAGCTGGAACTCGAGGTCGCTCAACTACAAAGCAAGCTCAAACAGCACGAGGACATATTACAGCATCTGCGATCGGCACCTGAACAAGATGCGCTCGACACCATTCGGAGAATGAAGTCGACTCCTGATCCGGACACTGTCTTAACTTCCATTAGGTCTTCCATGGCACCACAAAGACCATCTGATATTGAGACAGCCCGCGCAACACTGCCGGTCACCCAGTCTAGGCTAGAGTTTGAGTTGGCAGTTCTACATCGCAATGCATACCCTGTGCTACTGGGCAGTGGCATCTCAACGATAAACATCAATAGTATCTTCAAGCGGCGTCCCCGCGATGTGTTGCCATATGTTTCGACAAATTCCCTGCTCAGTAGTTTTGAAACACTCGACACGAAACCGATAAGCAACACTCCAACGCAACATCTTGTACAGGGACCGCCATCGCCTCTCCGCGGCATCATATGTCGGAGAGGCTCGACAGTACCCGGACCTTTACGAGAAAGAGTATACTGTGATCAGAGACTCGGACGAGCGCGCTTTGACTATTGGACACGCGTCCCATTGAGCGATGAGTACGCATCAAGCATGCTTTCTGTGTATTTCGAGAATGAGCATGCCATAATAGGCACTTTTGACATTGATACTTTCCTCGATGATCTCGTCGATTGTAAGGGGGAATTCTGCTCCTCTTTCTTAGTCAGCTCCCTGCTTTGCTTAGCTTCGGTAAGTATGAGTCAGGCATTGTGGCGGGTATGTTATTGAACAGTAGCTTTCAGTTTTGCTTGTCATCTCTTGATCCCAGAGCCTATCCACTCGCTACTGCACTGCTTGTTGAGGCGCAAAGTCTCTGGAAGGCAGAGCGATCGTCGGATTCGGTCATAAACCTTTCGGCTCTGATTACTCTGGCAGTTGTCACTATGTTGCAGGGGAAAGATGATATTTCTCTCGAGCTGTTTGCTGACGGTCGCCATATGGCGGAGCGAATGTGCTTCATGGGCGTTCGCCATACAGCACAGCTCTCACAAAGGTTCCATGATCTAGACCCCAGGACGCTCCGGGCTTCTGCCCATGCAGCCTGGAGTTGCTACAATTGGTTAAGGTAAGGGCACAGCAGACATAAACTCTTGGATCCAAGGTGTCCACAGAGGATGTTGCCTTCAAATTCTAACATTATTACTAGCGTTCATGCGAGTTACTACAAAGGGGAACCAATTTCATTTCCCCCGATTCTTCCCATGCCTGGTCTGTCATGCGACAGTACCGCAGATAGCTGGACTTCCCTTCCACAGGCTGAGTACCTGGGTCAAAGCTTTCCCGAATGGTGCAAACTGTGGACAATTGCCCAGGAAATACAAGCTCTGTACTACAGAACGGATTCAACTCACCTGAAAGATGTTATCCCATATGCATTTGTCGAGTCCAAGTACCAGAAGCTCCTCCGCTGGGCGGACAACCTCACGCAAGGGATGACACGGAAAGACGAGAGATTCCCGCATGTTTCTGTCCTTCAGTAAGTGAAACATGTGTTCCACTCTCATTTCTCAGGACTGATAGCGATAGTGCCTATTTCCACATCCTGATCCTCGACCTGTTTCGTCCATTCCTTGGAACAGAGAGCGATGTCAAATTAAAGACGTTCTCATCACAAGACAGTTCACCCAAGACGGTTTTTGACGCATCCATGAGGCAGCTCCAGAGGATAATTCTTGACTATACCACCAACTATGATCCCAGACTTTACAATTTTATCCTCAATGGTGCGGTTCTCCATGTCTTCCATGCCACCCTCCAGAACAAGGAAGGCCTGGACTGGCGCTTCAATGTAGCTCTAGGCATGGAATGGATGAAGGAGATATATGTGAGATTTCCTGTCATAGGAAAGGTTGCTCAGGCATATATGGCGATGGGCATGGGGTCTGGTATGATTTCGAATACAGAGGCCTGCGAATTTATGCAGGAGCTTCAAAGGCGCGGTCGCCATCAAGATCTGGATGACATTACCGCCTTGTGTATAGTGGACTTTGAAGTCGCTATGTCCTCTAAGAAGGATGGCCGAGCCCAGGATCTAGCACAAAGATTTGAGGAACTGGCCCTCTTCAATGAGTTTATCAATATATAAATGGATATCTCTGCAATACTTCTAGCTCTGGTGTCAATAGTAAAATGACCTGATGTGTCAACAGCATGGTTCTAGCGTGCCCGTAACTCTGTTCTTCCGTTGTCCACACCACTCGACACAGTATACGCCTCATTATGACGACCTGCTGCCTTTACCAACTGAGCTACCTCCTTGTCCTTCATCCCCTCACCACCCGCAGCCCGGATGACATCTTGCGTCTCGGGGGACACCATCTGCGACACAGCCTGCCAAGCGTTGCCTAGGAGCGAAGAGGTGGTACGTTGTGCGAAAAGATACATAGTAACAGTAGTCACAATGAAGTGAGCGACGATGATGATGAGGACAACAATAAGGCCTGTCCACTGCTCAGGAATGAGTACCTCCTTGGCATTGATGGTTGTAACTTCATGCGTCGGCTTATAGTTGGGAAGCCAGTCGTAATACAGCATTTGATAAAAGCGGAACACGAGTGCTTGCATCGCCTGTGCAGGATCACCTGTCTGCTGTATGATACTCTGGACTACAGCCGCATGCTCCGGGTGAGTTGGCCAGATAAACTGGGATAGGATGCTGTTTGTCATGATCCTACCTGCAAAACTCCAACTTCCCAACAAGGAATACTCAACAAGTGTAGACCACAGTAGAGCATATCCGCTCTGAACTCTAGCTTCGTTGCTAGGATCGGCCCATGGCTCTGGGTCAGAATTGACTTCGAGGTCCAATATGCCTCGGTCCTTTGTATTTCCAGAAGACAGACCGATGCCCAACTGTTTCAGTATGCTAGTACCATTTCCTTCGCTTGTTATGTCTGACCACTCGTACAGAGATTCAGGTTCTGTTTGAATGGCTCGTCCAGATATGGTAACATTATACCGATGCGGTAGGTTCTGACTGATGTAGCAAACAGTTGCATTGAAGGCTTCCATCCCGTCTGCTGTGTGAGCAACCGTCCAAGGTCCATGGGTACTAAACTTCAGATTCTGAAGTTTGTCTGGAATTTCGACTTTTGAAGGTTTTCCGCTCTCGCCTCCCAACGTTGGTTCAAGGCCATTCAATGCTGAACCCGAGTTGATAAGAAGTACTGAATTGAAGCTATAGGCCCAGCCAGAGAGGGGATTCTTTGTCCCGTTCTCGATGGAAACTACATCCGCTGTACTGCTGCACAGAGACAGAGGCAGAACATTGTGATGTGTGTTATTCCACTCGTTGTGAACTCTGCAGGTTATGTTCTTGGGAGTATTGGAGGCGGTTCCAAGGAAGTCAGTCTGGTTTTCAACAGAAAATGCGGCATTGAGATACAAGCCGCTGGTGACTTCACTATCTCTCTGCTGATATTTTAAAACTGTGCTCTCAAACTTTGGTCCAAAACAAGCGGTGCGTTGGTTGACAACAACGGCAGGTCCTTTGTAAAACTCCAGACTTGTCCTATCCGCAGCGTTGTCAAATGGGAGCATGGCTCGGTAGATATCGCCAGTATCAATGGCATTATCTGTTCGAAGTTCGGTTTCCATCTTAGTCGGACGAGTCTCGGCAAAGCGCCAATGCGCAAGTGGTCTCGATTTCCAATAAGAGATACCGTTGAAGGGGAAGATTTCTTGCGTATCGAATCCCGCTGCTGTCACACTTGTTGCAACTGGTGCAGAAATTTGATCCTGGCCAAAGTCGAAAAGGATAATGGTGGATGTTAGAGTTGAGACCAAGGCGATAATAAAGGACGATGCAAGAAGGACCAAGTACAGCAGTCCCGAGCCTCGTCCTGCAGAAAAGTGTTGCCAAGCCGTCGGTATCATGCTTCCAGGACCAGCACTGGAACTAGCCGCTCGCTGAATAGACAACATGGCTGTGTCAACGAAGCGACTCCCTGTAGTCTCAAGAATTACTGCTGCCATTGCCGCCGCTGCAAAGCCAATTTGGAATCCCATGGATACTCGGATGATGGCAGAACAAATGGTGACAAGTCGCGTGGACCATTCATTGAAGACAATTTCATCCCAAAACTCAGATCGGGGATAACGGTTTCTCGCTTTGTCGGCGCCTTGGTAAAGGAAAACGAGAAGAGCAATTGAAAGCAAGATGGCTCCAGTACCGACGGCGAGGATGATTGTGCCGATGAGGCCGATTCTGCGCCACCATTCTCGAATTCGTGGTTGTCTCGGTGGGATAATAAATGTTGATGCAGATCGTGTCGGGGCTTGGTTAACATCGAGGTTCCATTGTCCTGACTTTTCTAGGGACGGGCCAACTTGTCCGCTACTTAGTCCCATACTGCATGCCTGCGCCTCAGGATTGTGAACGGCTTGGTAGCCAGCCATAGTAGCAATGTTGAGTGATTGGCAAGACGATAGGAACGGGCATCGTTCGAGCAGTGGGACAAGCAGCTATCTATAATTCAAAGAATTAGGTCCTGCGCCGAAGGATTTAATGGCTGCTTTCTCTTGGCTGGATATCTCGACATCGGGTTTGCCTGACCTGTTAGTGCTGTACCTCGAAGAGAGTGATTTGACTACCTGTCATTTTGTACTCAACTAGCTTTGAAAGACCCCACCGAAACCGGGATAAGCACTAACACGTTTCATAGTGGAGTTTTCATTTCCATATCGAACACATGATGGGTCAGCTCGCATTCCTGAGTCCGAGGGCGGGCACTCAGGTGGGTAACAGAAAGGACGACCCCTAAAGCTTAGGGTGATAGAAATAGACAACCTAAGAGGCTTTCCTAAGAATCATAAACTGACTGACTAATTTCGTCTCTTATGCTATCAGCGGTCAATTCTTCTGACGCTCTAAGGGTACTGTAGGGTATTATTGAAAAAGTCGAAGAGAGTTATTGTTCTGACGTCCCGACGAGTATAATACATTTCAACATGAACTCAAGAATTGGTAGCCCAAGTACTCGAGTATAATCTGCTTGCCTCGTTTTTGCAAACTTATTCCGTTTACTGATTGGGCTTCTCCCAGCCATTCCTGCTCTGCAAGTGCCAACTGACGAAGTTGGGTACATACAACAGAAAAAGAAGGGAGTTATGGTTCAACAATCGGTTAAAGCACAAAGGTAAAGGACATAACGTACTTGATAAGTGGGTGAGACAGATAAGTGGGTGAGACAGATAAGTGGATGAGACACTGCACTGTATAGTATTAAAAAGCCTACCCTATAGCATTTTCTTATTATAAATAAAATAGCTATAAATTC
>JABFFG010000418.1:0-19558 GCA_013623685.1 Fusarium transvaalense
GTATTATATTATATTTATAGCAGAGACAAGGGGGAAAAGATATAATTTCAAAGCCTTAATATTTCAAGTTAGTTTTATTATAAGTTTTTATACCTACTTGGCTATAGGAAGTTAATAAAACCTGAGGATTGTTATCCGATAGGTTACACAATGCCCCTTGCGGTAACATTACTGTTTAACAGCAGGAATTTATTAATGAAGGAGGAGCAGGGGATATGCTATTTGACTGAAAAGGCTAAGTGCAGTAGGGATATATGTTTTGGGGCAAAAGTATAGACTACTGGAGCGGACCAATAGTGAGGAAGATAAATCTCACTTCCCCTTCAATGCTAATAAAATGAGCTAAGAAAAAACTAATACATGACAGGCCTCTTACGGTATGGAATTAGATAACCCTCGTATTAAATAGTAGCATTGAGAACATGCGACAGTAATAGCTTGACTGTTGATCTATAGCTAGTTAGTCACTTCTAAGTCAACAATGCAGAAGATCCATGCGATCGAAGCCATACCGCCACGCAGTTACATGTAAAAGCTGTCATACGCGTGAAACTAGACTCATTGTTGACATGAGACTCGATAAGCGGCGACTTGGTGTTGAGTGATAACAGGCATAGGCAAGAAAGGCGCTGATGAAGACGAGAAGAACGAACCACGTCAGAGTTAGACGTAAAGAGGAAGTTTGAAACGGAATAGACCTCCACCAAGTGTTGAGTTCGTAACGCAGTGATTTCATGGAAGTGGATAGACTAGGTGGCGAACTGGTCCAGCGGTGGTCGAAGATATTGGCCAGCGGTGGTCGAAGATATTGGCCACCGGTGGTCGAAGATATTGGCCACCGGTGGAACCTGTGGTCGCGCTCCTTCCTTGCCTTCCGTTGTAAAGCTCTCTGCGCAGCAGTCACATGACCCCACCATAAAATGACACTCTAGATAAACAGCGAAGAAATGGCAAGAGCGCCGTCTGCAACTTGTTTATTTCCCCTTCTCAGGTCGCAATCTTACCTTTTATGGAGCTCTCTCTCCTTATCCACCTGCCACAGTCTTCCAAACTTCCCATCTCATTCCTAAAACACCAGCTCATCCATGACACTTGATCACAACTTGACCAAAGTTGGTTCATGCTATCCCACTACGGACTTCTTTCAACTTGAGCAAACATGAGCAGACACAAATTTCTTCCCATTCATATTATTCAACCACAACGGAGTCATCGACCTCACCTTCATATACAGTCGAAGAGTTTGGCATGGTCAATATCATACAGGTTGGTGAGACTGCCAACGTTCATCGTGAGACCGAAGTCACCGAATTACACGTCCCCAGAATTTCTTATTGACTCCAGCTGAGTTCTCCAGGATTTACACACTAGGTCACAACATAACAACAACGTTATCAATCCAGAGTCGCTGTCAATCAGTCAGGGGCAAGAAGCTCGGTGGTGGATATCTAGCAGAAGTGCAGAAGGCCAGTACATACACGTCAACAAAACATCACACTCCCCCAAAAGCTGTAGACCCGACGAGTCAGTACCAACTCCGACGGCTTCTTGGACACCTGATTAGTCACCACGACTTTGCAACATGCCCTGGTCACAATATTGATTGAGTGTCATACGCGATCCAGTCTGAGGTTCTGACTAGTCTATTTGTCAGATCTTGCATCGAGACGTGAACCTGTTCAGATACCTATGCTGCACTTCCTCTGGTTCCAAACGCACGAATTCAACAGCGGACAATACCATCCCTTGTAACCTTCCCCTTCAACTGAGCCCGGTGATGGCTAGCCTTTGCATAACGAATATGAAGTGTGAGACATGGATATATCCCGAACGGGCTACTTGATCACACCAGTACGATAATATCGGTCCTGCATGACTTTCTCTCGGTCGGTTCCCCACACTACCAGAGCGTGACACTACAGCACCAGAAAGAAGTCCACTTAGTTACAAACATTTCCCTATCCAGACCAAGCACCACACAACAGAACGATGTAGTACAGCATATCGTCAATAGGTATGATGGTTTCCGATATGACCTCTTGACACGGGGAGATCTTCTCATGTAGATAGCCAGCAAATGATTACTCCGGACTATACCTCATATAGAGCGGGACTCTCCTCACCTGGAATACTCTCGACTCAGTTATCGTTCCCAGCAGCTCTCTTCTGAAAAATAGGGCTTCTATATCGAGCGAATCTGTAAGCTCGTGACTGCTTGTCCTCAACTGCCCCAAGGCCTTCATGAAATTGTCGTAGACGGCTCTCGGGTGAGTCTGTGATGGGGAAGGCTCGAGAAAAGCGGAATTCACGTCCGACAGGGTTTATTACAAGTAGTCCAGGATCTTCCGGAGACATGACTTGGCAACGAGGTCGCGGAGCTGTAGCCCGCTCATGAGACCTGACTTGGGTATGACCTCGAGCTGACCCAGGACGACACTGTGTCCTGCTACCCGTATTGCCTCGATGCGTAGGTACTCTTGCGGGTTTCTCCTCCATGGCCTGGCCGCTTTTGAGGATTTGGGATGTGGCAGATCGTGTGTCAGGAGCCATGACAAAGAGTAAAAGACCTGAGTAAAAGATACTGCCAGTTGCTATCACGATAAATCACAAGGAGGAAGCAGACGCACGACAGTTATGCAGAAAATATTGCGATGGAAGAGAGTGGCTTTGAATGAGTATAGACGCGATGGGCACTGAATACGCCACTTGTGCAAATCAGGTGATACGTTTGACGTGCAGAAATGGAAGAACAATAAATTCGATCCCTAGTAGACGGGAGCAAACTCTACAAGAGGTGAAAGAGAGGAAGATGCAAGAAGGTGTGTGCTAGTCCACAATGCCTTGGGAAAAAGACCGAGCTGCCATATGCCACTACCAACACCAGCATTTAGTGTCAGACAGGGTGTGAAAGAAAGAAAAGGTCAGAGATCCGGTATCAACTTTTGCCACTCCAAGTCTTCACTCCTAGTTGGTCGGGTCGGAGATATAACTATGGCCCTGTTGGCAATGCCCATTATATTTGATCAAAAGTAGGACACAACTCGCTCTAGACTAGATACATCTGAAATCCTGAGAAAGCATGCAGCACGACGAATACATAGATAACCATGTCTTTCCATCCAGTCGTATTGTTCCCGGTATGTAGCATTACCATACCTAACTTCAAACTCTCGGGCTTACACAGAGCCTCTCCCCATGATTCTCAAGAAAGCTCGAACAGTAATCACGACCAACGTTTCCCTAGATTACTCGTACACAGCCGGACAACACTGGTCTTCGTCAGAGGAAAGGTCATCCAAGAGATCAACGAGCAAATCTCTCACTGCCGTAGCGGGTCCGCCGTCGAGATTTATAGTCAACATACCCTGCAACACATTCCAATATAGCCAGCGAGAGCCAGCCTTTTCTTTGGTTTCCCTCAGCATGTCAAGCTGTTGCTGATGTGTCTTGGAATGCCGCTCCATGCTCTCACTCAGCGCCTTCCGAACATTCTCCTGCTCGGCAATCTTCTCTTCCAAACACCTCTTCTCCACCATGCAAGCGTTGCGCCTCTCAGCGTAGCAGTCATAAACGTAGTGAAACTTGTCTTTCTCAAGAGCGAGCTCGTCCAGCTTAGGGGTGAACAAATCCTTTCCGTCCGCAATACCGATGAGTCGGTCCACGAGCTTCTTTAGATTATCCTTCAACGATCCGGTCGTGATAGTCGATGCTTTCATTTCGTCTTCTAAGCGTGGCTCACGATCGGAAATCTCCGTACAGAGCGCTGGCAAAGCTTCAACTGCGTCATGGAAATCTCTGCCGGCCTGAGTGCAAGTCTCCTCGATATGGATAGGTGTAATGTCAGCTGTTGTAGATTTTGTCTCCGTAGAAACGAAAGAGTCGTCCGATGTGGTTTTCACGATAAGGCGAGATGGCGACGAGGGACCCGAACTACTCACGGCCTGTTACAACGACGCGTTAGATTGAAGTAAAGGGGAAGTAAGAATACTTACGTCAGATAAGACCCAGATCTCAGTCCGCGTCCCACAGTCGGAGACCACGCCGTCGCTGCTGTGTTTGTTGTCGCTGCGATGTTCATGGTTGTTTACCAATCTGCTGTCGGTTTGCTCATCAGCTGCCAAGAGAGTCTCGTCCGAATCCTTGAATCCGCTGGCCTGGCTTCCCTCATCATCGTCACTCTCTGGGGCTCGAGGAACCTCGAGTTTGTCGGGGCGATCCTGTAAGGATGGAGCGCATCTCTTTCGTGAATCTTGGATGCACAATTGCTATATTGAACCGAAATGCACTGGGTAATTCGTTTATCGAACGACTGACTGCGCAAGCCCCTGAAGCATAGGAACATCCATAGTGTAAAGATCGTTGCCTTGCTCATCAAGGAAGACAGAAGGCCCTTGGCCAGTCATCAACATCTCTGTCTCAACCTCGAAGACTAAGGGGTCGTGGACAGTGCCTTTGCTCTCGGAGACAAAGTCACCCTCAGCAAAATGGCCTGTTTGTGGGTGAGCGCCGGAGCCCTTGAGAACGAAGATTTCAGCAGCCTCGATATGACGGTGTGGCGGAAGAATGCCTCCCGGCTCAGCGCGGATGATAACAGTGTGGACGCCGGTTTCTGGCTGGAGTTTTACCAGTTTGATCCAGATCTTAGGTGCCAAGGGAAGCCAGGGAAGGTTTTTGCAGTTGACGGTTGAACCAGCATCGTGAGCACCGTGATGTGGGAGAGACAATTCTGTGGCGGGCATGGTGAGGGCTCTAGGCTTGAGTTTGCTAAAGAGATCGGAGTGGCACGGTGTGAATAGACAAAGATCGGAGTATTGGCTAATGAACTGGAATCGACATGGCCTCTACGACCAGTGAAATGTTATGCATGTCCTGCTCGTTATATATGAAGAAAACTTCTGCGGGATTCACTTCTCAAACAGGTTTAAATGTCGCCTCAAGAAGTTGATCATGTTGAAAATTCTGGCTGCTATGCTTGATAAGCATTCAACCTGTTGTGGATACGCCCCATTTTAGCACAATTCGCGTAGCCACGCCCCTTTTCATTCATACCAGTAATAAGGGTCTGTTTTGAATGACTTCCTGCGTGACTCATTCGCTTTGCATGACGGATCATGACAGGATTATAGGGCCAAGGGGTCTAAACACGTCCACCGGAACAGCCACGGACGCAAATACGGATATCAACATGGATAACACTTGCAAGCTGCTATGTGAAAATGGAAATGGAAACTTTGGACGCATGGTGGCTGTCATCATCAGCGGTTTCATTTACTACATAGTTGCCAAATCGAAATGCACCTAGCAGCTGTGGGACTGGTTATGCTTGAGGCAAGCGTCGGGTAGAGCACCTGTCTCGACATCCGATGCGAACGTTCTAGCTTCGGGCACACTGCACCTTGAGGCCCGCCCTCCAAAGTCCGCATAAACTCTGGAAAAATAGTTTGGGGGACTATGCCTGATCATTTGCGGAGAGCGAGGATCAAATATCGCACTTCTGTGTCTTCCGAATGCCGAGTGTGTGTCGCTTGGTGGCTCGCGGAAAACATTGTACGGTGCAAATTCAAGATAAGTGCGACATGGAAGAAAAGCTTGAGGGTCTCTCACTCCAGCATGATAGAGCCTGGATTTTAACCATTCTTTTGCCTACCCTTTTGATGCACACAATTGCTGCTACCGACACCAAGCCACAAGTCTGCATGCAGCTCACAGTCGTCCCAGCATCATCTCAAGTCTACCGGGTAGCACTCCATGCGTTGTTAGCCCAAGATGCTTCCCACACGATTGTTGGCGTTTATCGCGCCTTCAGTAAGGTTCCTTCTAATCTTAAATCAAACCTAAACCTCAGGGTCATCAGAGGCAACCTCGCTAAGCGGAAGACGATCAACTTGAGTAGTTTTAACCCAGTGCTTGTCATAACCGCAGCTGTATTTACTAATTCAGATATGTCTGCAGGCTGCATCGGTCAATTTGAGCCCATGTATACCGTGATCATCGAGATAAACTGTCATTCATATGATATATGCTAATTCTTCAATAGGAATATAAATTTCTCAGTGCCTTTAGTGCGGCGACCGCAACGTCGTTGAAGCTCATCTTCCGTGCCTTCCACATCCCATTTAACCTCACAAGCTTCAGTTAATGTTCTATTTCAGAAAAGTGATTTTCTTCTTCCCAGATTTGTTTCTCCAATACGGGATCTTGCTTTTTATCTTGACTCTATGTCCCAGTATTCACTGTATAGCCAGTACCACCATTAGGATTGTCCAGTTCATCTCATCTGGCCAAGTGGTTTATTCTCTTCCATCTTACGTTTTCCCATGACAATACGTCCGTCTCGACAAGGCCTCACGTGGTTACTCTCAGTCAACACCTATGCGAAAACATCCCATGATTCTCAAAGCTGGCCAACCGACATCTCTTTTGTTTTTATTCTTTGTCTTGTTAGTTCTTCTTCAGTTGATCTCGCTATCGAAACCTGCCCCGTTCGACGTTGCGAACCGTGCTGTCCGAGTCTAACGTATTCCCCGTCCACTTGCCCTAGTAACCCGATATCTTAGATGTATTCTTTCTAACTAGTCTACGCTATTTTGTCTAGCGCAAAATATCATTTATCCTCGGCCAAAAGCGCCTCAAGTCCTTGCAAGAGATCTGCTTTCAGATCTTCCAGATCCTCAACACCAAGACTGAATCTAAGCAGTAACGGATCTTCGTCCTCGCTACTCATGGCACGCCATTCGCACAAGCTCTCGACGCCTCCTAGACTGGCAGCATGCTGGAAGATGTAGAGTTTACTCGGCAAACGCTTGGCGAACTCTCGACTCTTGAGCCAAATACTGAAGAGAGAACCATGACCACCGGGCATCTGTTTCTGAAGCCAGCCCTCGTCCAGTGCGTCCTTCTGGATAGAACTATGTGTTACCTTCGTGACTGTGCGGCCAATAACTGAGTTTCGATCCTTCAGACCCTCATGGAGCCAAGCAACAACACCTTGGACATTGCGAGATTGCTGCGTCACGCGGAGGAAGAGAGTACGCAGTGATCGAATGCCTAACCAGCCCTCCAGGCTGCCCATAACGTTTCCTAAAACCTGGCGTTCCTCACGCAGCGTGTTCTCCCATCCTTCCTTGACACGGTCTGGGTGAACAACAACAATACCACACAGCATGTCAGAGTGTCCGCCTATGTACTTAGTGCCGCTATGCATGACCAAATCTGCGCCTAGCTGGATAGGATCTTGCAGTGGGGGTGGGGCAAGTGTTGCATCAACAGTCAAGATGGCTCCCACAGCACGAGCCTTCTCTTTGAAGAAGGCGAGGTTACGTGCCTCGCCAGTTGGGTTCAATGGTGTTTCGACGTGGATCATATCGCCCGGACCAGCCTGATCAATATCGTCTAATGACAGCTTTTTAAGCCCGTTGAGTTTGTGCATGATGTCAATTATGCCGTGAACGCCATGATAACCATCTGAAATGAAGATCTTCTTGGGGTTCACCAAGATGAGCATTGAATTGAAAGCTGCTAGTCCTGAAGCATAAGAGACGGTGCTATACCCGAATAGAGATTTCAGTATAATTTCGAATCGGTTCGAGTTGGGGGCAGTGTAACGTGAATAAACGTGTGAATCGAAAGGTGCATTAGGCTATCAATACAAATTAGCAAGGCTCTTTTGAATTCGTCTACTTTCTTACATCGTCATTCTCCATCTCGACCAGCTGATCCGCATCACGGGTATATCGATAGTTCACGGCGGAATGCATCGCCGGGGCAATGGCCCGGTGAGGGCTGACGAAGTCATCGGCATGTATGGCCTGGGTTGAGAAATGGAATCTGGGGAGAGCTTTGTGCAGAGCATCAGCTGTAAGGACAAACTTGTCGGTCTCGCTGGGAGTTGAGTGGGTCTCCATTGTATTGATGTACTGATATACTGATATACTGATGCACTGATGCACTGATGTACTGATGTTAAATAACGGTGCTGATGATTTTGCTTGTAGAATCTCGGTGTTAGTGAACTTGTGACCGTGTTCGGCTTTATTTATAATGTCACCGTGAATCTCTTGTTCAATTACCATGTGAGTCACTGTACCCTAACGTCAAGCCAAGGGCGTGCATCATGTTCATACAGATACACAGCGTACCCATCCCATGGCAGTGCCACGCCCGTTGAATTCACCGACCGCAGGAGGGACGTTCCTCGAAGAGGCCATATTAAGACGGATGAGCAGATCTCGAAGGAAGGTCGATCCGCAAGCGTCTTACCGAAACATTTTATTGACTTACGGTATCAAGTTAGCTTGTGTCTCCATAATTTAAGAGAAAGTTGAGACATGACTTTTGTCATTCAAAGCCCCACTTGGGTACGTCGAACAGCATGGGGGCGGCTGAAAGAGTGGATCCATATGTAGTAGGTTTTGTGGAGAGGTGCGCATCGACCTGCCTTTAATTTTGAGCGACGATAACGTCGCTTTCCATATAGGGTGGGGCCACTCGTTTTTGTCTATAGTCCGTCCGTCCGGATTGTCTCTCCGCACACTTGGCAGTTACTCATGGAAAGTTTAGAAAAGATAACGTAAATGGCAAATTACTCATGTGGGTTTTGGCCATTACTCTGCGGGCTTCAATCATTTGATACACCTGTTTGGTCTAGCGGACGGGATTTATTGAGACATCAGCTCTTACTCGAAACTCAGCAAGATTTTATCAGTTATTTGGTCACCTATCATAGATACTGGAAACTTAACGGCCCACGGCAATTCATGTACGTCTCTCACTTTAGATATCGGCTTGAATCTGAACTCCGTGACATATACCCCGCTTCGCTATGATAGCTTGTTTCCATCAGTCATACTGATGACTATTTGTTGTTGATCTACCTAATCCGCTCCAGCACCTTCAACACATCTCCCAAGACGCCCATAGCCGTCACAGCTGCACCGGCACCGGCACCTTGAACAATCAAGGGTAGGTCACCATATCGCTTGGTGTAGACGCTAATGATATTGTCGCTTCCCTTGAGCGACGCGATAGGGTGGGACTTCTCAAAAGATTCTAACCCAACTTTGGCTTGTTTCGATGCCACATCAACGTGACCAACAAATCGAACCACCTTGCCGCTTTTAGTCGCCGTTGCTTTATGTTCCTCCATCTGAGCATCGAACTCGGGAAGCCTTTGGAGAAACTCTTCGCTGCTCGTGACCCCCTCAAGCTCTTTGGGAACCAAACTCTGGACTGGAAAAGAAGTCGGTGACTCGATGGCCAGTCCAGCTAAGCGGGCGAGGATGGTCACCTTTCGAGCCACATCGAGGCCGTTCAAATCATCCCGTGGGTCAGGCTCAGTGTAACCTAATTTTTTGGCCTTTTTGACTTCGTCTGACCACTTGCCGCCAGTTCCCTGGGTCGGAGCGAAATTGTTGAAAAGGTACGACATCGTACCGCTAAAAACGCCCTCAACGCGTTTGATCTCATCGCCGGTCTCAACAAGCCGCTTCAAAGGTCCTATAACTGGTAGCGCTGCACCGACCGAGCACTCGTGGTAAATCATGGAGCCATCAGTGCCTTCGGCAGCGAAGATCTCCTGCCATAGATTCCAGCTGCCAGAAAAGCCTTTTTTGTTGGGAGTCACTACGCTGAATCCATGGCGCAAAAACTGCGGATAAGCCTCGGCAATTTGCTGGCTGCTTGTGTTATCAACCACAATGACCTTACCAGGTGCACGAGAAAGGTACTCGATAGTCTGGGTGATGGAAGGCAAGGGTCCCCCTTTAGCTTCCAGTGCAGAAAGAGCTGTGGCAATCTCAATGTGTTGATAATCAGCGTGGTAAAGTGCTTTGTCAATTATGGCGACATAGACAAGCCTTATTGCAGGACAGCGGCGTCGACTGGCGACATAGGCGAGTTGCTGGAGGAAAACGGAGCCAACACCGCCAGCACCTGTATAAAGTTAATCCTCGAACCACTGGCTGTAGATCACTATGCAATATAGGGGTAGGTCAAGTGCTTACCGATCACAGCAATTGAAACTTCTTTAGTAGGGTGTGCCATTTTGTCTGTTGCAAATAGCAGCTTCAAAAACGGCCAAGAAAGACGGGGTTAGGAAATGAGTCTTGGGTTAAAGGGATAGGTGATAACTGGCAGGCATACCTTCTATATGAATCAAGGGTTCAGTTACAAAAACCACATCGGCTACTAGTTACCAATATCAAAGTACATCATTATAATGAGTAATATTCCATTAGCTATATGATTAGTAGTAAGAAGTCTTAGTCAACAGAGGCAAAGAATTGGGGCCTACGAGTTAGTGAATCTGTAAATGGAAAGCCGGTGGTAATGCACTCGTTGACATAACGAAACACTGACAAACGAGACCCGTCTGGATCCCGATGGCGGTTGATTGATCCAATCGGATCAAATCTATGCAGAACGAATGTACGTAACCCAACATCCGTTATGGCTGGCAGGTAGACCGTAGGCATGGGCGAAGGAGACACGACGGATCTTTTTCAGTCCTGCGAGTTCTATTGTACGTAAGCCTTGTTAGACCTCAAAGCCCTCAGTCAATCTATAAGAAGGGCTTCTTCCTGTTCGTAGTCATATCGTGCAATAAAAATCAACGTATAATTTGAAAGACGAAACAGTACAGGCAAAAATGTCGCAAAGTCTCCCTTTTACTGTAAGCACAACCCCCTTGATCTTTCCTGAACATCTTTCTAACCAACGCCAGCTGAACGATCCGTCTCTACTCCACGAGGCCTCATTGCTCAATGGACAATGGGTACAGGCGCAGGAAGCTAAACGGTTTGACGTTGAAGGTAAGGCGAGATGGTATTCGCGGTTGTGTGCGTGAGGACTAATCATAGTATACCTAGACCCTGGTTCTGGCAGGATCTGGGCTTCTTGCCCGACCAACCAAGTTGCCGACGTGGATCAGTACATCGAATCATCACAAACTGCCTTTGACTCTTTCCGTCACACCAACCCTCGTGAAAGAGCTAAGATCCTTCTCAAGTGGCATGAGTTGATAACAAACGCCCGAGAGGACTTAGCCAAGATTGTTGTCTATGAGACAGGCAAGCCCATGGCAGAAGCAGTTAGTGAGGTTGACTACGCGCTCGGTTTCGCTTGGTGGTTCGCTGGTGAAGCCGAGCGAGTTCGTGGCTCAATTGCCCTACCCTCAGTTTCATCCCGACGAACATTCGTTATTAAGCAACCGATAGGTGTTTGTGTTGCATTAGTACCGTGGAACTTCCCTGTTGCGATGATTATCCGAAAAGTGGCTGCTGCAATTGCGGCTGGATGTACGATGGTTGTCAAGCCTTCGCCTGAAACGCCTCTCAGCGTTATGACTTTGGCCGATCTAGCTCTTCGGGCTGGCCTACCAGCTGGTGTACTCAATGTCATCTCAACCGACAACGAGCATACTCCATCTGTCAGCGAGAGGCTCTGTAAGCACCCATTAGTGCGAAAGGTGACTTTCACTGGCAGTACAAACGTCGGAAGCATTGTCGCAAAATATTGCGCCGAGGGCCTTAAGAAAGTCACAATGGAGCTCGGTGGAGACTGTCCTCTTATTGTGTTCGACGATGGCAACCTTGACGAAGCCGTTGCAGCTCTAATGATACTTAAATGGCGGACTGCTGGACAAGCTTGTACGCATGCTAATAGGGTTTATGTCCAAAATGGGGTTTATGAGACTTTCTGTCAGAAAATGGTTCAAGCAACCTTGAAGTTACAGGTCGGGCATGGCGCAGCCGATGGGACAACAATTGGTCCTCTGACAACTTTACGACAGCTTGAAAAGGTAGAGAGACATGTTTCTGATGCCCTCGGTAAAGGAGGCAATTTGCTTTGTGGAGGAAAGAGGCTCGACCATTGCAAGGGTGGTTACTTCTTCGAGCCTACTGTCATTTCTGGGATGAGCCCAGATATGTTGACGACCCAGGAAGAGGTTTTCGGCCCTTTGCTGGGTATCTACAAATTCGAAACGGAAGACGAAGTTGTGAAACTGGCTAACCATACATCAATGGGACTTGCCTCGTATTTCTATACGAAGGATGTGAGCCGCACCTGGAGGCTTTTAGAAAGTCTTGAGGCGGGGATGATCGGGATGAATACAGGTAAGTACTTCATCTCTGTAGCCTGGGTTACTATAATGTTATTTTATGACTAACTTCTTTTTTCTTAGGTAATGCATCGTGCGCTGAGTCTCCTTTCGGCGGTATCAAGGCTTCGGGGTATGGGAAAGAAGCTGGCAAAGACGTTGCTATCGAAGAGTATCTCATCTCCAAGACTGGCACACTAACTGTAGAGGGGATACCAACGGCTTAGACAGTATTTTGTGGTGCATTATCGTTGAAGTGGAGCCGATAAACAGAAAGTCGAGAGGTAGTGATAGCACTTGAAGATCAAAAGAATTCGCAAAGTCAATTACAAACATCGATGTATATTTAAGAGTTCCGCTCATGTATTTGTATGTCTAGTAAAGCTACCTGGCCAAGGCCATTTGGGATAGTGCTACCAGACTATCGTGGATTGACACGCGCTTTAGTTGGTCTACTAGAGTCTGGACGGGAAACACCTAACCTTGTAACATTATCGATTCTTATCGTAGGATACCAGGTAGATAGCTGACAAGACAGTGCTCGGGCTTAAAGTGGGCTGCATATAAGTCACACAGCTTGATGCAGAGGAACGTAATCAGAGTACTTATGTGTTACGTATTAGACTAACTTGTTATAGGTGATCAACCCTTTATGCTCCTTTTTTTCATAGCCGTAAGGTGTACTCATGGACGCTCGAAGTCTTACCAATTAAAAGTTCTTCCCAGGTAAACGAATCATGTTGGACAAATGACTGCGCACTTGTGGACCCACAAACTGAGACAGATCAGATGACTTCTTTGAGGGGTCGATATATAAAAGGGCTTCCGCTCTGTGCTTTTTGCATCTGTTACTGTCATGCATATCAAACTCCCCACATACCGGAAATCTAGTCTCCTCAGCGACAAGTTCTGGCACCCCGTCATAAGCCCTGTGTTTCTTCCTATTACACTTTTGCCACTCTCTCGTCCCCCCCATAACATCCGAACTATGGCGGGATCAACTCAGTCACAAAGCATTTTGGATAGTGCACGCATAGCTCCTGAAATATATGAGCTACGTCCAGACTACCGGGCTCTTCTCATGGTAGCCGAAGGCATCCCCCCTGGACCCAGCAACGCAACTAGCGAGGCGATGTTGAGGGATGCAGAAGAACATATCAAGGGCCTCACGTCATCTCAGTCCGTCATTGAGCTCCCTCACATTGCAGCGTGGCGAGAAGCTTACAAGGCCTTTGGCGCCAAACCACAGCGCACTCGTAACAGCCTGGAAGCTCTGACACTTCGTGTTGATAAGGGTGGACTACCGCGCGTCAACCGATTGACAGACATATACAACGCTATATCTGTCAAGCATCAGATCCCCTTTGGTGGTGAGGATCTGGATAAATATAACGGCGCGCCTTTCCTGATCCGGGCCACTGGCAAGGAAGAATTCCACACTACGGCCAGTGGACAGCCCGCGACGGAGCTGGCAGCCCCTGGGGAGCCTGTATGGTGTGACAGTACCGGCATTACCTGTCGACGATGGAACTGGCGGCAGGGTCCACGAACTGCGCTGACTGACGAGACTACCCGAGTTCTCTTTATCCTGGATGCGCTGAAGCCGCTTTCTGATGAAGAGCTTGTTGGGTCGGCTGAAGAACTGGCTGGTGCACTCAAGGCACTATCGCCGGAAGTGACCACATCTTATCGAATCCTCAGCCGTCCTACTCAGACTAGTTAGGTCAATTCAAATAGAGACGAAAGTTGAAAGCTGTTGTGTCATTCACCATTCCATACTTTCACTATTTTGTCCATTGCTCATTCACACTAGCCAAAATCCGGAAGTCTGGAGACTGATAGAAGCCACTGATGCCTGATAATTACTCCGTTTATGGATCGCAAATGCAATTCATCAAGGGTGACGGAGACTAGACGTCATATCAACCTCGTATGCATTCTGTATTCAATTGTTAATAGCCTTCCACTTGGGAACGTAGGTCCTGTAGACTCAGCACCCTTGAAGATGCCAGTTGTTACAGGTACGTCAATAAGCATTCTAATGGACTTCACAAGATCGTTTGTCTACTCATCCATGTAATTTCATTGAAGCTTGAATGCTGTACTCTCGAACCTCATCTACTGCAACTTGTGTTGCTGATGATGATAATTTTGTCTTTATGGACAGTGATACATGAATTAATGATTGGAATAGCGGCCAATGATGCGTGGTAGACAACTTCGCCAAACCCTTGTGAGCCACAGTGATGAGGGAACATAAAACAGCAACAATTAATTTGCAAGATAGTACTGGTCCGAAGATCTATAAGTCCTTACAGGGTGCTCTTCTGTACCTGAGATGTTTTCGCCTTCTCCTTAATCTCCCGTCGCTCTTCGACAAGATCAGCTACCCTTTGTCCCGTCTCAGTTCCGAGCAGTCGGAATCCTGCAATCACTCCATCGCTGTCACCCCGAGTCTCTTCTTGACTCATCTTGAACTTGCCCTCAAAGCGCTCAATCTCAATTTCAATACCGATAATGGCCTTTTTCATGAGCTCGATATATCTTTCTGGGGCGTCCGATACCTTCCAAGGTTCATGGTTGCCGTCCTTACCATCGAACTCCATGAGGTTAATTTCCGCATGGCGAGTGAGAGCATTGATTTGTGAGGTCAGGTACTCCGACGTCTCGGCTGACTTAGAATCCACATAGACTTTGGCCTTGCCATAGATCTGAACGGCAGCATAATTCCAAGTAGGGACCACCTTTGCGGTGGTGGGCTTCGTCTCGACGAGAAACTGGGGAGGGATATAATGATGAACCGGGGACTGGAAGATGACAAGTACATCATTCTCAAGGACTTGTGTGTTCTTGGTGGTAGCTTCTTCAATAATAGCCTTGCTTTGTGGGTTTTGTCTAGCAAGGTGACCTCTGAGGGTTCCAAGCTCGGTCTCACTCTCTTCGTCATGGATATCCAGCACCCACGGGATATGGCTAGCTTGGGTAAGGGGGTAGGATTTTGAAGGTGATGAGATGACGGTAGTAAGAAGCCCGAGAGGGTTCTCCCGTACGAGGCGTCGTAGGACACGAAGGTCTGTCTCTGCGTGGTCTTTTCGGATGTACATAGTGGATGATGAGGTGGTAAATCTTGTATGAAAGGAAGATAGGTCTTGTGACGATGCGTGGGTTGATGTAGCGGCTTTGGCTATAGTTATCAAGGAGAAAAAATTGGATCTAGAGTGATGGACGATGACAGAGGGGTGAACGGTTCATATTTTTATTGGTACCTTCCGTTGCCGCATTTATAATAGTAATGAGGTTCCTCCCTCGTTGGGAAACTGACAATAAGAAAACCGCTCATTGGTCCTTCCAGAACCCCCGGCTAGATTTGTGTTTTTTTCAACATTTTCATATGACTCATGGTCCATAACTGCATACCAATCTTACATAACGATAGCGTTAGTAAGTCTGCCCCCTTTCTTGCCAACTGTTTCGAAAACACCTATGGAGAACAAGCTTCAAGTACTTCAGGTTTAGGCAATAATGGCCACCCAACAGTTTGTACGATTAAACAAGGATAATAGCAAATTCACATTGTTGTAGCTGCATAGCGGTAGATAATCCACAGGCTTAGAATCTAACTTTGCTCATATTGTCATATTTCCAGTTTCCTCAGTTTCTGTTTCCAGAGTATTACTCCTCGAGCGATAACGAGTACAATGTTAGTGATTTCCCGTATTCTCAGTTGGGAGAACGAAGCAAAACTTTGGGCGGTACCGGGTAAGTGAGGCGGAACTGGCGGAACTAGCGGCATCTGGCGGAGCTGGCGGCATCTGGAGGCCAGTGCAAATCCTAGATAACACCATATTCGCCAAGAAATATAGATAATACATTTCAGTTCAAGCACTACCATATGTTAATTGAATAGGTTCCAGAAGGAATTCCCTAGAGTAAGGATTAACGGTGAGGATTCATTATTAATAATGCAAAGTCTAGTTGGAGGAGTTAGCTACAGAAGGCAGCGTAGTTGGTTGACGCAGTCCTTGATTGAGAACCCTTAAAGTGACTTCAAGATAAATATTGATTTGCGCAGCCCTAATTTTGATGGCCTATACCCATTGCCACTTCCTGGGTTACCACACAGAAGCGGCTACATCTCGAATGCATCGCTTACAGGTATGGCAATCTGAGCTATGTAAACGACACCTCGTAGTCGTTTTGTCAGCAGTACTTGAACTTTACAGGGGAGATACTGATACGAGGACCACGCGAGGACAGCAATCCCTTTGTCAACTACTTTCTTCCATTGTGCCGCAGGCAACAAACTGGGTCTTGACTGTGTTCTGGCTATTGGAAATGCTCCTTGACAGTCAATTATATAACAGAGCGTGGCCTGGATCTCGAAATAACCACCTGTGACCGCTATGCTCGTGTTCTGACAGGGCTGCAGAAACTACTGTCTTCTTGAACAGGTCGGATGGTCCCTGGGATAAATGTACCGACACTATCTTCTCAACCTCTTTTGATCTTGCTTCTTCTTTGTGATTCGGACTCAAAGTTGCCGAAACTTACATCCAATGTATTTCGACCTTATAGAATGGACCCTGAAGGAAATGGGTATTGGTCTAGAAAACGGATAAAGTTATAATTGCAAACTTGTATACTCAAGGCCTCAAAACTAATCTGTATACTGAAATCTAGTACATAAAAGCTCAATTCTTTTACCCAATCGACCCTCATAGCATCAAAGGATACCTCTCCCTTACTCTTTCTCCAAAACAGTAGATAGCCAGAGGTGCTGGGATCAGAACTAAGCCAAGATAGCCAAGAAGCGAGTTACCGAATCAAGTCCCAAAGATGCATACATCTGCGGTCCCGCCAAGGGTAGGAAAAAACCAAAGATACAGCGCACCGTAGTGAGCATGGCAAGTATAGAGGCTGAGTAGTGGCCTGAAATATCGGTAAAGTATGTCTGCATAAATGAAAAGATACCCATTATACCGAATTCAAATGGAGCCAGTCCTAGGATAGGAACAATCCAGTACGTCTTCTGGTCTGTAGCCCAGCCGTACCAGAAGAAACTGATAGGCACGAAAGGCGCAAAGAAGATAGAGGGAGCTAGTCGCATTTCAGGCTTATACGTTCCTCCATTGGACTTTGTGAGACGTCTCACAGTAGCGTCAGAGGTCCAAGCGGTAAAACTTAGACCTGTGACGAACCCTAAACCGAGCCCTAGATAGGCCAGACCACAGATCTACCGGGGCCATCCATATGTATCCCTAAGCACACCTGTGACAGTTGTAAGAAGGAGATATAGTAGACCAAAGACAAAGGCCACATAGACCGCTAATAGAGGGACAATAGGCGACAAGGTGACGAATGGGAAGGGCTTGATGATTCCAACAGCTAATGTTGCTAACTCTATACGACTTGTGCTGGGTGTGCTGATATCATAGACATTTACCAAGTCATCGCTTCCAAGTGTCGCTTTCCTCTGCTAGGTAAAGTTCCTTAATCAAATCAGATCAACGCCCTTGATGATATTAACATTGGACTTTCTTACTTGGGGTTCTGAGGATCTCCCTGGCTTCCCCATCTAACTATGCCTTGCTGAAGGCCGGACGTTAGGTACTACTCATTCGTTACACCTTCCCGTCGACCCTGAGTTCCAAAATGTCAGGCGAGGAACTGAAGGCGGGCCTGACCCTTTCTGTCTGCCACTTACACTTTGGGATTCTAGAATTTCTTGCGTCGTTGCGTGCTCCATCTTGAAGGTAAGTTGGGAGCGAGGAGACGAAAGACTCTGAATCCAAGGGCCAATGAGTCAAAACACGAGATAAGAGCTACAATATAGTGAAAAAAAAGAATAAGTTGTAGATAAAAGGTGAGAACAATAACGGTGGTGAATAAATACTAGCTAGCCCCTATTCTGTGTTAGCGAACGGCAGTGGAGCCCTGGATGTGATAAGGGTAATAAACAACATAAAAAAGGGAAAAGAATTGATGGGAAAGAATTGATGTCTGAGAAAGAGGCATACGTCGGTATTTCGAAAGATTTCAAAACGGGGCTCGCTACTCATGTTCATCCAGGCACTTTGTTGATACAATGCAAGTTTGCGCGCAAGAATACGCGCGGACATCTCGGAATTCAATATTTGCCGGCGCTATTTCTTTATTCGGTTCCGTTCCTGCGATCAGATGCCCTACTTTAGCTACCCAGGGCTATTTTCTCATAATCTAAATTCTCTTCTAGATACTTTCAGTTAACTTGCCGTCTTAGTTAATTTACTTCGATAATTCGTTATAAGAAATAAGAGAGTATATAAACTAGCGCAGAATAGCACTGTAATACTTACCTGTAGAACTTCACGAGACCTTAACTACAAGATAAATAAAAAATTCAAGACACTTACCTCTCTGTAGAAATAATACTTTTTATTAATATTAAATACCTTTAAGTAGTCGGCTCCAGTACCACAGAAATAATATAGGTAGCTACTTACTTATTAGTACAAGTTCCATAATATAACCGCCGTTACTTGTAATAATATCCCCTATATATTCTCTATAAGTTGTCTGGTTACTAGTTGGGAGTAGGATCTAGGTTAACGTGTTAGGTTTATACTAGATATTAATATCCTAAATACCAGGCTGTGAAAGGCTACTTGTTAAATTGGTAAATAGGTTTAGATAATACATCCAGTATTAACAGAATACTTAGATCTGGGAATTTAAGATAATAATGCCATAGAAGTCAGCAATTCTCGTTATTAAAGAAGATAGGGTTTACTAATACTGTAAGATAGTTATTAGGAGAATACGCGGCAATTACCTGACCGATCGACGTATACAAGAACTCATAAAACTTTGTGTCCTAATATTCGTTGTTCTAAGGTGACGAAGACCTTAGTTGGTTGTTGTAGGTTAGGTAGGTCCTCTGAGCCTGATGCCTTTCATGAGCTTCCTTTTGAAACTATTCAACAGGTTTGTGTTGTTGAATTGGACTGTGTACACAGTTATCCTCTCTGAAGGTGGTCAGGTGACCTCCCCAGCCTCATCGGGCCGGCTCAGGAAAGCATAAAAGGCCGGCTGCTCTGTGAGGAAGTGAGGGAAAAAAAGAGAAGAAAAAAAGAAAGAGAACAATTAATCATTTATCTATCTTGGCATACATGCTTTCTGACATGTGTGATCGTATCAGTGCTGTAGAGTGCGATGTTCTCTTGTCTGCAACATTCGCTTATCATACACGTTGTCACATTTTTTCTTCTCGTAACCAACCGATGTGCATGATCCACAGGACGGAAACTCGGTAAATACACAGCTAGGAAGTCCGGCCATTGTCATCAACCGGCGTAGAGTTTGAGATACTGCCGAGCTGCACTCTCAGCTGTCGTTATACTTTGATGCCTATTATAATATACTATTTAGAGAATCTATAAAGCTGCCTAATATTATCTACTATTATAAGTAGGATAATAGTAT